>VDFB02209942.1:37815-284221 GCA_007258455.2 Sequoia sempervirens
AACAAGCTATTTGCTTCAAAAGACAACCTAGTCTTAATTATAACTTTATAATCAAAGGTTTAGCTACATAAGCTTCATCTAATCATAGATTAAATATTCATAAATAACTGTCTCCTTTCAGTAATAAATAAATGGTTCTCATCAAGAGTATAGCCATGTAAATGAATGTCCTCAATCGAAGAATAATCATATCAATAGATGATTCGATTCGAGAGTGTAATTTCCTTAATAAAAGAGTTTGTTCAAAAGAGTAGAATCTTGTCAACAATGACTTCATCTCAAGAGTTTAAAACAACTAATCAAGTAGCAACTCTAACTCAATAGGTAATCCCACCTGTCTCCATACACATAGTATCTCATAAACTCAAGTGATTTACTTATTCACATAGGTGAGTCTCAACCTTAGTATACCCCAATCCTAGATATAATCAATAATCAACAATTAGTGTAATCAAGTATAGGTTAACCTAAACCTATGTGTTCCAACAAGAACAACATACAACCCATCCAAGCAAGTAATACTTAACCTATCGGTTCTAATGGGTTATCCAGTAAATATTCCAACCTAATAGGTTAGTCTTAACCTAGGTTTCAATATACTTCTCAACTCAAATAGGTTACTCCCAACCTAGGGTTTTATCTAGTAGTTAAGCAATGATCAAGTGACCATACTAGTACAGATTAACAATGACTCATCCTATCATTTCTTCCAAATTGTTGATATACAACTAAACCTTATCATTCCTAAGGTTTCCTAACATCATAATCCAATAGTGTCAAGTCACTTCGTGACATTGATACGTTTCATATTATGAATAACCCTTAAGATATTCTTTTTTTATCATTCCTATTATACTTATACTAATGAAAAACAATCCCTCCTATTATGGAGTAAATGCAAGCACTTTCATAGAAAATCATAAAACAACTTCTTTTTCCTTTCAAAAGTAAATGCTATGATTTCCTAATGAAAGTATTCTCAAGCAGTACCAAACAAAGCATTCAAGTCCCATTCTTTCATAAATAAAGACAAATAAGAGAAGATTAGATCCCCATGCATGTAATACGCTTGATCTAATTGTCTACTTGATACTCATCCTTCCAATGACAGCTTGCTAGCCTTCACATTTCCACTCAAAGCGATACTTCACTATGCCCTCTTTCACAAGATAACTCAATGCTTTCACAAAGTAACTCTAAGCTCTGACAAAATATAGATCTCAAAATATTTGTAGTAGAAATAGATTTGAAAAATAGTGCATCCCCAAATGAGAGAGCCATCCCATCTATTTATAAAAAAATTTGAGATATTGTAGCCTATAGAAAAGGCATGCCAATCGACAACTCTCTACATGCAGACCGACACACCTCACACAACAAAAAAGTGGTAGAAATCTAAGTGAGAACTCAACTTGGCATCCTACAAATTGACCCCTTTGGCTTGTGTGATCAAGTGAAAATCCTTGTTTCTAAATGTGCATCAACAATAAGAATGCAAGAAACAACGAAGAACACCTAACACCTCAAAATTGGGAAAAACGTTGAACTTGAACAAAGAAGATAGAATGAAATGATTATACCTTGTCAAGTTGTTCCTTGGTTGGCCCTTCAATCTTTAATGTTGTGTATGCTCCTTGGATGGAAAACAAGATTAAAGATGCAAGATGAGCTTGAAAGTGTGATAAATGGTGGATTCAAGTGCTATGATGAAGGCAAAATATGAAAATTGGCTCAGTATGGCTTCAAATGACAAAATGTCAAGAGTTTCATATCAAATGCATAAGGTTTTTTAAATGAGAGAAAAGAGGCGGTATTTATAGAGGAAATTGAATTATCTAGAGAATTCAATGGTCAAGATTGAGCCATCATGGCCAAGATGAAGGACTATGGTGAGTTGAGGACTCACAAGCCCTCACATCTTGACATGTGGAAGGTGAAATGGCCAAGGATGTGATGAGGTGTAGGTGAGATGGAAGAATGACTTGTGATGTGGAAGAAGGACATGTACCTTGAAAGCACATTGGGAGATGAGAAGATTTTCTTAAAATGCAAGTTCTTGTTCCCAAATGGTTGAAAAGTGACATGAGAGGAATTTTAGTATTCCTCAAAAATTTCCATGGGGAAGAGGAAAGTAGTTGGAAAAATAAATGTGAATTAAAAATTCACATGCTTGGAAGAATCCCATGGACAAGACAAGGTTCCAAAAAGGGAAGTACTTGTCCACATATGATTTGATGTGACAAGTCCAAGATTCTAGAAGACATAGTCACATGTGATGTGACAAGTCAAAGGTTCTAGAACTTGCATGGGGAAGAGAAGATTCCTTGGAGGAATAAAAGTGAATTAAAAATTCACATGGGGAAGAGAGGAGTCTTGGATGAATAAAAATGAATTAAAAATTTCTTAGGGGATGGGGAGAGTTGACCAAGGTGCTGATTAGGCTTAACTGAATAGTAATTAGAAGACAATTAGTGGTTAATAAGGATTAGAAGCCAACTTGCAAAAGTTGGAGGATGTGACATATCCTAATCAATGATTAGGCATGTACACATCCCTAATGAAGAGATTAAGAGGTTGATTAAGATTAAGTGAAAGTGATGTGACCTGTGAGGAATTAAATAAATGTCATATTTATTTAATTCATTTAATGAAAGGGGGATTGAAGAGTAAGGTATTTAATTATTTAATTAGATACCTTAGGGATTAGAAGAAATTTATAAGGTATTAATTAAATAATAGAAATATTACTTAATTAATGCAAATAAGAGGATGTTTAGACTAAAAGGGAAAAATTTGGAGAAATGTAAGTGTCCAAATTTAGGTGTCTAAAGCTTGAAAGTGGCTCAAGACTAATTCAAATGCGCACATTCCCAAATGATGACAATCGAATTGTAACCAAAATAGACTTCTACATAATATAGAGTTTTCATATGTTGGCGCCATGTTGAAGCCATCATTCCTATTTACCCGACGCGGTTTAACTCTTTGAAATAATCTTCTATTTGTAGGCAACACACATGTTAAGTTGACTTGGTCATAGCATCATTGCATGATAGAGAAAATATGAGTCGACTCCCATTTTATAACATTTAAACAATGCTTTGACTAGCATGTTATTTGTTGTTTTCTTTATCCTATTTTCATGCGTTTAAAAACTTTATGATGTAGACTTAAATATTTCCATCGCTTTCTATTAAAGCATTACAAGTTGAAGTAATTCACTTCTATAATATAGTGATGCATTTCAAATGGTATCGACTATGGTTTACTTCCCATATCGGCCTTTAATATTGCACATTACTTGTATATAGATCAACCTTTACTAATCATATAAATAAATTGGACTTCATTATTCATACATATATAAATATATATTTATATACATACATGCAATATATATATATATATATCTTCCGTGTCAATCAAGTATATATATACATTTGATATACAAATGAATACGATCAAGTTAACATTCACATAATAATCATATCGACTATATATATATACATATATTCCTCTATGTACATGTATACGTACATATTCATATATTGATATATCTCTATGGAAATTTCCATTTGTCACACATACGTATGCATCAACACATGTATACATTTGTATATATCTTATATATATACTTTCAATTGCACAATTAAGCACATACACAAATACTATCTTATTGATAGGAACATACATGCGATGTACATATACATATACACATACATGTCATATTGTCCCTATGATAACACCATACTCATAAGCAACCTATTCATAATCATCCATAGGCATATCTACCTATGTACTCTAATGTATATGCTCCTCCGTACGTATGGTCTATCGTCGACATGCATATGCAAACATATACATACATTTACATATGTTCACCTCACAAATTAAGCGTAGTAATATAAAGAAGAACCCATAAGCTTCAAACATATAAACATCATCCAATAATACACTGAACAGTAATCAAGACCCTTACTAATGCAAACACATCATACTTAAGGATGAATTACAAATTCCCAACACTATGAATAGACTCAACCATTCTATTGTGAGTGTGTGTATAAGCTTAGATAGGTTTCATAAAGGTTATCCGACCAATCACTTCTCCTGAGTGATACTTCCCCTCCCCTTTGGAGGTTTGAACTTGTCCCTGCAACTAGCTCAACACATTTGCAATGGTAGTTAGACATTCATAATGAATACATATGCATCTCAAACTTTAGCATATTCATATAAAAATGCATGTTCTTCATTAATGTAAACATAACTACTCTTTCAAAGCATTTATCAATACTTTCACATAATACCCATTTCAGTATTCCATTCATTTAGAAAACATATTAAAATCATGATTTCATTTACCATCCTATTTACCCATGAAGGTAAAAGTAAATCAGTAATAACAAGACGGGGTGTGACAAAATCCATTAGCCATATTGCCAAAGTCATTTTTTTCTCTTGGAATTGCTATGAACTTGTACTTGCAAGTCCAAGGCTAAGGGTCAAGTTATCATGCTTTTCTTGATCCTAAATCCAAATCAAAATACGGGTTGGGATTTTCAATTTTTTTAGAATGGGTACCTACTTTAAAACAAGTATTCGTTCTATTTTACAAATGAGAAAAAAAGTAAGGGGTAACTATTTTAAAGCGAGTACCCATTCTAAAATAAAATAGACCTACCTATTCCTAATATATCCATTATTTCCATTTTAGGAAATAATGTAGTACCACTTTATTTCTACAATACAAATCAATATCAATAATTTTAATATTTTTATTCAAATTTGTCTTGTACAATCTCTTAGCATGCCAGATTCTATTCAATATTTGAAAGGATTCAATCATAAGAATCATTTTGAAGTGCAATAAGTACATAGTCTTTTCTCAAGAGGAATAAAGGGTTTTTGTTATATTCACATTTACTTGTACTTCAAAATTTATATAACAAAGGATCTACATCTAGTTGTACATCAAAAAATTTCAAAGAGGTATCAATCTGAAATAAATTAAATATCATTTATCATTTTTATCAAGACGATTTGGTAATCGTGGGATCAAAATAACGTCAAAGAATAAAATATAGGGAGCTCATGAAACCTAAAGAAATAAAATCAAATAGAGAGGAAGAAAAATGAAAAATGTTGAACATAGGTTGTCATTGATGTCAAAGGTTGTCAGTAATGTCATTGATGTCAGAAGTATTGTATGATCTATGTTGGTAATTTTATTGTCAAGATGCAAAATCAATAAATATACATTATTAGTTGTTGAGGAGTGTTTGTATGATTGTTGTATGCTTGCAATATCATGCTTTCATCTATTCACTATGACAATGGTGGTCTGTAAGTCTATACTAGTATGTTTCAGTTCAGTTCTCGGGGAAGAGATTTTTTTGGCAATACAATTATGGTCAATATTTCTTTTAGAAATGTAGTTTTTCTCTATGGTTTCATAAGAGAGTATTCATACACTAGTTCTATCATATTCTTGAGTTTCTGGAGGAGATGTTTAGCATGCAAAAATATTGAAGTGATAGAATGTTATATGTGTCTGTTTGTCAACCAATTGGAGTTCAAGGCATGTTTTGTAACGACTAGTAGCATGTGGAATTTAAATCTTGTGTGTAGTGATAATATAGGACTTGATTAAAGTTCTTGTGGTAGCACAGGGTATCATGTAATTTTGGTGGAAAAAAAATGATTTTGGACCAATGTGTTACACATTTCATGTAATTTGAATTTAGGTCCACATTATGTCCTCGCTATTTGTGGATCCCTGGCCAACATAGAAGATTGTTAATGTAATGTCATGTACATAATTATCTATTGTGAAAATGCATTGAGTATTTGAAAGTGTCAAATGTGAATTAGAATTACACCTATGGGAAGAAGAGTTGATCGTTGGTGCAAATTGAAGAGAAGGTGGTGAAGATAAAAGGAAGAGTTGTATTCCAGTGTGTGTGCCTATATCAGAAGATCATTTGTATTGAGGAAGAGTGTCAGCTGTGACTCTTTCATGTGTATGTATTACATAGAAGATCCACAAGTTTTATCATTGTAATCTGGTAGGACTAGTGTTTTACCTATTGTATTGTTTCAATTGGGGATTGGTGTTTCCAGTAGATATGTGCCTACAAGCACATTAGGGGATTGGTGTCTTTGATAGGTTGGTGCCTAATTTAGTGTGTAAAATTCACTTGTATATTTTTGCATTGTGAGGCTAGATTTGGACAATAGATTCAAGTAGCTATTCTCATCGCGGTTCTTCCCATCTTGGGTTTTCCATGTATATTTGGTGTTCACTTGTGTGCTTTATGATTTTATGTTGTATTTGTTTATGTGAGGTTTACTATGAAGAATCATATACTCTAATAATAGTAGAATAAGTTAATAATTTTGAATTGATTAGATCTATTGATTCACCCCCCCTCTTAGTAGATTGTGTATCCTTTAATTGGACTCAAAGCCAAGTTCCTTTGAAGAAGCCTAATAGCTTAAGGTAGTTAAGGGATGTCATACTAGGTTGGTCAGGAAGGATTCTTCGAAAATAAAGCACCAATTTTTTATGGATCCAATTTTGCATTTTTGAAAGTTAGGATGGAGTCCTATTTGATGGCTTTAGGAATGGACATCTGGATGTTAGTAGTAGAGGGATAGGAGATTCCTGAAAACCCTCCTAGGGACGAGGTAAAAAAGAGGGCTTGTGAAATATATGCTAAGGCAAGGAATGCTATTCTATGCGGATTGACTAATTTTAAATTTGTGAAAGTGATGCAATGCAAAAAAACAAAGGGCATATGGGATAAATTGTAGACCATCTATGAAGGTGATGACAAAGTCAAAGAGGAAAAACTATAAACTTATAGAGCTCAAGTTTGAAAGTCTAAAGATGAGAGAAGATGAGAATATTGCTACATTCCTGCTCTAGGTTGATGAGGTTTTCAACTCTATCCAAGGTATTGGTGAGAATTTTAAAGAAAATAATGTTGTGAAAAAGGTACGCAGATCTCTCCCTAGAAGGTTTGATTCTAAAGTCTCTGCTATTAAAGAAGATAAGGATTTGAATTCTTTTAAGTTGACTGAACTACATGGAATTCTAACTACATTTGAGATGAGATTTAAAAGTGAAGATTATATAAGGAAAGAGGTTGCTTTTAGAGTATTGTAACCTCATAACCAACCACCTAGAAAATTTTAGCCCAATCAGACACCGAGTCAAAACTTATGGCCTCCAGAAGTTTCTGCATAAAAATCAAAACCCCTAAAACAAAGTTTAGGTGATTGGGATGGATGATTTGATGATAGATACACAGTCTAATGATGTTCTATGTAGTACCCATGTGATTTGGTCAATGAAACAATGAGTTATGAAAAAGTGTTGATGATGGGAAAATGGGTGTTCGAAATGACTGAACAAAGGCTCGAAATGGATGAATGATGACTCAGAATGAGTAAATGGATGTTCGATCGGGGAGATTGACCTTCATAATGGGGAGAAAAATGCTTGAAATGGGTGAACAGTCACTTGAATGGGAAAACGGTTAGTTAGAACAAAGGAACACCACCCGGAACAATTGAATGTAGGAGAAAAACAACAGTTTGAAGGGTGGGTCCACGTATCCAAGGGAAGGTCTGCCCCTACTAGGGCAGGTACGCCCCTACCAGGGCAAGTATGCCTATTCAATGAAAATGACTAAAAACAATTGTTCAGAATAGGTAAACGGGTGCATGAAACAAAGAAATGGATGTTCGGATGAAGAGGATGAATGCTCAAAATAGGGAATGGATGTATGAATGCTCCTAACAGAAAAATGAGTGATCGAAACAATGAAATGGGCACTCAAAATGACCAAACGGAGGACGAAAAATAGCTATTTGAAGGGCGGGTCCGCCCCTACTAGGGAAAGTACGCCCCTACTAGGGAAGGTACGCCTGTTTGACAAAAAATTGGGTATATTTGACAAAAATAGGCTAAAAAGGGATTGAGATAGAGAGCGGGTTTGCCCCTGCTAGGGAAAGTCCGCCCCTTTGCAAGTCTGAACTTGATTTTTCATAAAAAAAACTATGGAAAAGGACCCAAAACACAACAAACAACAATCAGAGGATAAGGCTGACTTGACTGAACAAAAAATCACTAGTTTTGCACAAAGAAGACAGTTTCAAACAACATGATCCTAAGATTAGTAGAATGGGTATGGCCAACAAAGTTCTCTATCTAGGATAAACAAGGTGGCTAGGGAGTCCTCGATATACACCCAGTACATGAGACCCAAACTGTGAACACCAGCTCGTCACAAGAGCGAGTCAGGAACCTTAGCGAGATACTAAAGGCTCAGACCAACTCTTCACATCATCCCGATGCTTCGCCAATAATGATGTGACTGGATTGGGGTACAAATTTGGCTCTCTCCCCTTTCTATACCCCGCTGATACGCGTGGTTGGGATCATCCCTTAGGGTGATGAAATCCCTAAGCAGGTCCCCTAAGAAAAAAATGGGTGACTCAAAAGACTTGGTAAGCTATGATTTCTCATCACCTAGGATCGCCAAATGGTGCAAGGGGATTGGATACGTCAATAGCCTACCACAAGCACAACACATAAAGTAAATTTGACCCCCCTAGTTAAACTATGTGCCTAAACTGATGAAAAATGATAAGAAGCAACTGATAAACGCTTTAAAAATGGATAGCCCTGCAAGAAATTTGTTAGAAATTTTCCACCAAACGCTAGTCAAATCCTTCCACAGACACAAACAACACATGTAAGGGGGTTAGAAATACTCAAAACAACAGAAAACAATGCTTAAAATGTAGTTTTTACCTTCTGGAAAATGTTGTTTTAGGCGGGTTCGCTCCTCTGTTTGGATAGGTATGCCCTTGGGTGGGTAGGTCCACCCCTGGATGGGTAGGTCTGCCACTGGGTGGGAAAGTATGCCCTTGGGTGGGTAGGTCTACCCCTCTGAAACCTGAACTTGTAGATAGTGAAACGACATAAAACTTGAGAGCAAAAGACCCGTTTGCGGGTCCCACCAAGCATTCCAGAAATATGATCAGGTGAAAATCCTTATTCCTAAACATGCAACAACAATAAGAATCCAAGAAACAACGAAGAACACCTAACACCTCAAGATTGGGAAAAATGTTGAACTTGAACAAAGAAGATAGAATGAAACGATTATACCTTGTCAAGTTGTTCCTTGGTTGGCCCTTCGATCTTCGATGTTGTGTATGCTCCTTGGATGAAAAACAAGATTAAAGATGCAAGATGAGCTTGAAAGTGTGAGAAATGGTGGATTCAAGTGCTATGATGAAGGAAAAATATGCAAATTGGATAAGTATGGCTTCAAATGACAAAATGGAAAGAGTTTGGTATCAAATGCATAATATTTTTTAAATGAGAGAAAAAAGGGGGTATTTATAGAAGAAATTGAATTCTCTAGAGAATTCAATGGTTAAAATTGAGCCATCATGGCCAAGATGAAGGGCTATGGTGAGTTGAGAACTCACAAGGCCTCACATCTTGACATGTGGAAGGTGAAATGGCCAAGGATGTGATGAGGTGTAGGTGAGGTGGAAGGACATGTGATGTGGAAGGACATGCACCTTGAAAGTACATTGGGAGATGAGAAGATTTCCTTACAAGGAAAGTTCTTGTTCCGAAATGGTTGGGACATGAGAGGAATTTTAGTATTCCTCAAAAATCTCCATGGGGAAGAGGAAAGTCGTTGGGAAAATAAATGTGACTTAAAAATTCACATGCTTGGAAGAATCCCATGGACAATACAAGGTTCCAAAAAGGGAAGTAATTGTCCACATGTGACTTGATGTGACACGTCCAAGATTCTAGAAGACTTTGGCACATGTGATGTGACAAGTCAAAGGTTCTAGAACTTGCATGGGGAAGAGAAGATTCCTTGGAGGAATAAAAGTGAATTAAAAATTCACATGGGGAAGAGAGGAGCCTTGGATGAATAAAAATGAATTAAAAATTTCTTAGGGGATGGGGAGAGTTGACCAAGGTGTTGATTAGGCTTAACTGATTAGTAATTAGAAGATAATTAGTGGTTAATAAGGATTAGAAGCCAACTTACAAAAGTTGGAGGATGTGACATATCCTAATCAATGATTAGGCATGTACAAATCCCTAATGAAGAGATTAAGAGTTTGATTAAGATTAAGTGAAAGTGATGTGACCTATGAGGAATTAAATAAATGTCATATTTATTTAATTCATTTAATGAAAGGGGGATTGAAGAGTAAGGTATTTAATTATTTAATTAGATACCTTAGGGATTAGAAGAAATTTAGAAGGTATTAATTAAATAATAGCGATATTACTTAATTAATGCAAATAAGAGGATGTTTAGACGAAAAGGGACAAATTTGGACAAATGTAAATTTCCAAATTTAGGTGTCTACAGCTTGAAAGCAGCTCAAGACTAATTCAAATTTGCACATGCCCAATTGATGACAATCGAATTGTAACCAAAATAGATTTCTACATAATATAGATTTTTCATATGTTGGCACCATGTTGAAGCCATCATTCCTATTTACCTGATGCGGTTTAACTCTTTGAAATAATCTTCTATTTGCAGGCAACACACATGTTAAGTCGACTTGGTCATAACATCATTGCGTGATAGAGAAAAGATGAGTTGACTCCCATTTTATAGCATTTAAACAATGCTTTGACTAGCATGTTATCTGTTGTTTGCTTTATCCTATTTTCATGCATTTAAAAACTTTATGATGTAGACTTAAATATTTCCATCTCTTTCTATTAAAGCATTACAAGTTGAAGTAATTCACTGCTATAATATAGTGATCATTTCAAATGGTATCGACTATTGTTTACTTCCCATATCGACCTTTAATATTGCACATTACTTGCATATAGATCGACCTTTATTAATCATATAAATAAATTGGACTTCATTATTCATACATATATAAATATATATTTATATACATACATGTAATATATATATATATTCTGTGTCAATAAAGTATATATATACATTTGATATACAAATGAATACGATCAAGTTAACATTCACATAATAATCATATTGACTATATATATATATACACATATATTCCTCTATGTACATGTATACGTACATATTCATATATTGATATATCTATATGGATATTTCCATTTGTCACACATATGTATGTATCAACACATGTATACATATGTATATATCTTATATATATACATTCGATTGCGCAATTAAGCACATACACAAATACTATCTTATTGACAGGAACATACGTGTGATGTACATATACATATACACATACATGTCGTATTGTCCCTATGATAACACCATACTCATAAGCAACTTGTTCATAATCATGCATAGTTATATCTACCTATGTACTCTATTGTATATGCTCCTCCATACGTATGGTCTATTGTTGACATGCATATGCAAACATATACATACCTTTACATATGTTCACCTCACCAATTAAATGTAGTAATATAAAGAAGAACTCATAAGCTTCAAACATATAAACATCATCCAAGGATGCACTGAACAGTAATCAAGACCCTTACTAATGCAAACACATCATACTTAAGGATGAATTACCAATTCCCAACACTATGAATAGACTCAACCATTCTATTGTGAGTGTGTCATAAGCTAAGATAGGTTTCATAAAGGTTATCTGACCAATCACTCCTCCTGAGTGATACTTCCCCTCCCCTTTGGAGGTTTGAACCTGTCCCTGCAACTAGCTCAACACATTTGCAATGGTAGCTAGACATTCATAATGAATCCATATGCATCTCAAACTTTAGCATATTCATATAGCAATGCATGTTCTTCATTAATGTAAACATAACTACTCTTTCAAAGCATTTATCAACACTTTCACATAATACCCATTTCAGTATTACATTCATTTAGAAAACATATCAAAATCATGATTGCATTTACCATCCTATTTACCCATGAAGGTAAAAGTAAATTAGTAATAACAAGACGGGGTGTGACAAAATCCATTAGCCATATTGCCAAAGTCATTTTTTTCTCTTGGAATTGCCATGACCTTGTACTTGCAAGTCCAAGGCTAAGGGTCAAGTTATCATGCTTTTCTTGATCCTAAATCCAAATCAAAATACAGTTTGGGATTTTCAATTTTTTTAGAATGGGTACCCACTTTAAAACAAGTATTCGTTCTATTTTACAAATGAGAAAAAAAGGAAGCGGTAACTATTTTAAAGCGAGTACCCATTCTAAAATAAAATAGACCTACCTATTCCTAATATATCCATTATTTCCATTTTAGGAAATAATGTAGTACCACTTTATTTCTACAATACAAATCAACATCAATAATTTTAATATTTTTATTCAAATTTGTCTTGTACAATCTCTTAGCATGCCAGATTCTATTCAATATTTGAAAGGATTCAATCATAAGAATCATTTTGAAGTGCAATAAGTACACGGTCTTTTCTCAAGAGGAATAAAGGGTTTTTGTTATATTCACATTTACTTGTACTTCAAAATTTATATAACAAAGGATCTACATCTAGTTGTACTTCAATTTTTTTCAAAGAGGTATCAATTTGAAATAAATTAAATATCTTTTATCAATTTTATCAAGAGGGTTTGGTAATCATGGGATCAAAACAGCGTCAAAGAATAAAATATAGGAAGCTCATGACACCTAAAGAAATAAAATCAAATAGAGAGGAGGAAAAATGACAAATGTTAAGCATAGGTTGTCATTGATGTCAAAGGTTGTCAGTAATGTCATTGATGTTAGAAGTATTGTATGATCTATGTTGGTAATTTTACTGTCAAGATGCAAAATCAATAAATATACATTATTAGCTATTGAGGAGTGTTTGTATGATTTTTGTATGCTTGCAATATCATGCTTGCATCTATTCACTATAAAATGGTGGTCTGTAAGTCTATATGAATATGTTTCAGTTCAGTTCTCGGGGAAGAGATTTTTTTGGAAATATAATTATGGTCAATATTTCTTTTAGAAATGTAGTTTTTCTCTACGGTTTCATAAGAGAGTATTCATACACTAGTTCTATCATATTCTTGAGTTTCTGGAGGAGATATTTAGCATGCAAAAATATTGAAGTGATAGAAGGTTCTCTGTGTCTGTTTGTCAACCAATTGGAGTTCAAGGCATGTGTTGTAACAACTAGTAGCATGTGGAATTTAAATCTTGTGTGTAGTGATAAGATAGGACTAGATTAAAGTTCTTGTGGTAGCACACAGTATCATGTAATTTTGGTGGAAAAAAAAATTATTTTGGACCAATGTGGTACACATTTCATGTAATTTGAATTTAGGTCCACCTTATGTCCTAGCTATTTGTGGATCCTTGGCCAACATAGAAGATTGTTAATGTAATGTCATGTACATAATTATCTATTGTGAAAATGCATTGAGCATTTGAAAGTGTCAAATGTGAATTAGAATTACACCTATGGGAAGAAGAGTTGATCATTGGTGCAAATTGAAGAGAAGGTGGTGAAGATAAAAGGAAGAGTTTTATTCCAGTGTGTGTGCCTATATCAGAAGATCATTTGTATTGAGGAAGAGTGTCAATTGTGACTCTAGCATGTGTATGTATTACATAGAAGATCCACAAGTTTTATCATTGTAATATGGTAGGACTAGTGTTTTACCTATTGTATTGTTTCAATTGGGGATTGGTGTTTCCAGTAGATTGGTGCCTACAAGCAGATTAGGGGATTGGTGTCTTTGGTAGGTTGGTGCCTACTTTAGTGTGTAAAATTCACTTGTATATTTTTGCATTGTGAGGCTAGATTTGGACAATAGATTCAAGTAGCTATTCTCATCGCAGTTTTTCCCATCTTGGGTTTTCAATGTATATTTGGTGTTCACTTCTATGCTTTATGATTTTATGTTTTATTTGTTTATGTGAGGTTTACTATGAAGAATCATATACTCTAATAATAGTAGAATAAGTTAATAATTTTGAATTGATTAGATCTATTGATTCACCCCCCTCTTAGTAGATTGTGTACCCTTCAATTGGACTCAAAGCCAAGTTCCTCTGAAGAAGCCTAACAACTTAAGGTAGTTAAGGGATGTCATACTAGGTTGGTCAGGAAGGATTCTTCGAAAATAAAGCACCAATTTTTTATGGATCCAATTTTTCTTTTTGGAAAGTTAGGATGGAGTCCTATTTGATGGATTTAGGAATGGACATCTGGATGTTAGTAGTAGAGGGATATGAGATTCCTGAAAACCCTCCTAGGGACTAGGTAAAAAAGAGTGCTTGTGAAATCAATGCTAAGGCAAGGAATGCTATTCTATGTGGATTGACTAATTTTGAATTTGTGAAAGTGATGCAATGCAAAAAAACAAAGGGCATATGGGATAAATTGCAAACCATCTATGAAGGTGATGAAAAAGTCATAGAGGGAAAGCTATAAACTTATAGAGCTCAGTTTGAAAGTCTGAAGATAAGAGAAGATGAGAATATTGGTACATTCCTGCTCTAGGTTGATGAGGTTGTCGACTCTATCCAAGGTATTGGTGAGAATTTTAAAGAAAATAATGTTGTGAAAAAGGTACTTAGATATCTCCCTAGAAGGTTTGATTCTAAAGTCTCTTCTATTAAAGAAGATAAGGATTTGAATTCTTTTAAGTTGGCTGAACTACGTGGAATTCTAACTGCATTTGAGATGAGATTTAAAAGTGAAGATTCTATAAGGAAAGAGGTTGCTTTTAGAGTATCTAAGAAGCAGGTTGATCAATATTCTAATATTGGATCAGATCCAAAAGAAGAAAATTTTATTAGGAAGCTACAAAGAGGTTTTGGTAAGTACAAAGGGAAGTTACCTTTGAAGTATTTTAATTATGGTGAAGTAGGACATTTTATGGCTTAGTATCCACATAAGAATTCTAATAATGTTGAGCAAAGGAATGGAAATAAATCATTTCAGAGAAGATATAAAGGTAAGAGGAAACATAACATTTTATACACTAATGAAGAAGTCTGCTTTACTGAAGAAGAAGATGAAGATATCTCTAAAGATTAAAAATAAAAGGTTGTATTCATGGACTTTGAGAGTAATGAAGGATATGTAGAAATGGATTTCAAAAAAAATAAAGATGAAGTAGATCTTGTGGAAGAATCGATGTGTGTTGGAAAAGAAATCAAAAGGCTAACGAATAGAATTTTAGAAGTGAAGGCTAAAGAAAAAAGTATCTTAGGATTTGAAGAAATAAAAAAATATGATTATTGATCTAAAGACCTAAACAAAAGAAGCAAAAAGGATTGCAGAAAAGGAGGGAAAATTGGAGTATGTTGAGACAAAGGAACAAGTAGAAGATATATTCATGAAACCACTTCCTAAGGAGACATTTGAGTTTCTTTGAGAGAATTTTGGAGTTGTCTCTCCCTCCTCTTGAATCAAGATGAAGCATGGGTTGAGGGGGAGCTTGGTCTCCCTACCATAAGAAGGCTTAGTGGTCTAGCAAAATGATTTTTCAAAAGTAGAGTAGTATGGAATCAAGGGGAGTTGTGCTAAAGGATTTTCAAGAAATACTCCACATTTATCCATGTTTGTAGATTTGGTTGTGTGGTTTGGTAGTTTTTCTAAGGAAAGTGTGAAGCATGTGTGCCCCTATTTTTAGATCATATAAGCTATTGTAGGAGTTTTCAGAATCAACAAAATGAAGGATGTGTTACAACAGTTAGGGAGATTCAGAGAAATCCTTTGTATTTCAAGTAGTTATCCTATGGCTTGAAATATTTGTTTATAAGAGGTAGAGTAACTCAAATCCAAAATGACAAAGGGGGAGAAAGTGAAATCAAAATGCTACATCTTCCAAAGGGGGAGAAATCTCTCTCAGGGGGAGAAGTATCTTCGTGTGTAGTTAGTTGGTTTGGTGGCCCAACATTTTTTTTGTTTGCTATCAATGAAAAATGGGGAGATTGTTGAAAATAGGTTTTCCTTGATGTCAAAGGTTGTTGTCAAAGGTTGTTAGTAATGTCATTGATGTTAGATGTTTTGTATGATATGTGTTGGTAATTTTACTATCATGATACAAAATCAAGAAATATACATTATTAGTTGTTGATGAGTGTTTGTGTGAATATTGTATGCTTGCAATATCATGCTTGAATCTATTCACTATGATAGTGGTGGTCTAGAATTCAGTACTAGTATGTTTCAGTTCAGTTCTCAAGACAAAGATTTTTTTGGCAATACAAATTATGGTCAGTGTTTCTTTCAAAAATGCAGTTTTGCTCTACAGTTTTAGAAGAGAGTATGCCTACACCAGTTCTATCATATTCTTTAGTTTTCAAAGGATATTTTTAGCATGCAAAAAGATTGAAGTGATAGAATTTTCTATATGTCTTTCTATCAACCTATTGGAGTTCAAGGCATGTGCAGTAACAACTAGTATTGTGTAGAATTCAAATCTTGTGTGTGGTGTTAATATAGGACCTAATTAAGGTTCTTGTGGTAGTGTATGGTATGAAATTTTGGTGTAAAAATAATTTGATTTTGGACCAATGTGTTACACATTTCATGTAATTTAAATTTAGGTCCACCTTATGTCATTCTAGCTATTTGCGAATCCCTGGGTGATATAGAGGAGTGTTTTTGATTAGGAAAAGTAGGTTTTGAAGGGGCCTCGATACCCTTTACAATGGAGAGAAGCTGCAAAAAATACTAAAGCAATAAGACCCACAACCCACAAAAGACAAAAAGCTAACTAAAGATAAAACCAGATAACCCATCAACAACCCTACAACAAAACATCAACAACAAGGTTGACCAATCAAAAACAACAACAAAGCTACATCATTTTATCAAGAACATTGGCTGAGGCTATATTTTTAGTAATGACCCCCTTGTGCATCTTGACCACATCCTTCAGATCCTCAAACAAACTAGTAGCCCTTTTCTTTGTCTTGCTCCTCGTTCTCAAGTATGGACCAACCCTCCAAATTCTTCTCCACTTTGGGCCCAATATCCTCAATATTCTCCTCCAAATTCATGTGGTTAACTTCCTCAATGGACTTCTCATGTTCTATGAGATCCAAAGACTTTCCACTCCACTTTAAAGCTCTCATTTAAAATAGAGAGTCCCTTAGCACTAGATTTCAAGGATTTGTTACTAATATTAACAACAGTCTACAAATCATCACTAATCTTGCTAATTCTCTCCTCCACATTAAAAAACCTCTCCTCAATAGTCTTTTGGACAACCATTTCTAGGGAGGTTATCCTATCCTCATGAATTTTACCAAGTCTATCGACATCAACATCAAGTCTATCAAGAATTACATTCATAGTCTTAACCTTTCCTTTAATCAACCATTCCTTTTGGCTGCCATGCACTAACACAACACAAACATCTTACCAGTTTTTAAGCTGAACATTGAGCTCCTTCACTTTTGAGAAAAGCCACTTCACAAGCGAGAGAAAATTGTGAGTTTTGTCCTCCACCATTCTACAAAACAAGTCCATGTTAATTTCCTCCCAATTGACCGATGGCACAACATGAGAACCAACATTTTCAATAGGATCCTCTCGAGCCCCATTTTTGTCCCCCAAATCCTCCTCAACATGGGAATCCTCCACTTCAATAACCTCCATTTTCACATGGTGCTTATTAAGCATATTCATTAGGTCCACTAGAATTTCAAGCTGCTCCACCTTCACATCACTCTCCTTAACCTACTCAGCACCAATAGGAGAATCTAAATTAGCCCAATTAAGGCCAACCCCCTTGGAACGCACCATACCCTCATTTTCCTACCCAATATCCTCCATAGGATACTCGATACCCTCAAGGCCATCACCCAGGACATGTTTAACATCAGGAACAAGGGACTTTTGCACTTCACTCAAAAATCCATCACTTAGAACATGTTTGACATCAGGAATAGGGGAATTCTCCACAACTCTAGAAACATCCACTTTTTGCTTGCCAATCTGCTTCTCTTTCTTGGGGCAGTTTTTCTTCCCCTTCACATTCTTCTTCATCGAAGGCACCACAACTTCCTTCATTTCAATATCAGTTTCATAACCCCTAGACCAGGATTCAGAATCCTCAGAAACATCAACAAACTCACTCTCCTCCTCTGATGGTTCCTCATAATCAAAATCATCTTCCTCATAATCCCCTTCCCACTCCTTCGTTGGCTCACCAGTTTCATACCCTATATTTTTACCACCCTTTTTATGAGTTGGGGTCTTAGGAGAAACAAGAACCATCTTCAACTTAATGTGCTCAAAAATTAGATTCATAAGGACTTCATGGAGAATAGCCTTCCTAAGGTTCTTCCTATGATCCTCGATACTTGTTTCCATAGAAAGAAGGAGGTAAAAAGGAAATGAAACTAGAGAATTATGACAGAAGTGATTCAATAACATAAAGTTATAGCTATAGATAATAGAATATCTACCCTATAGAGTGAAGAATTGCATAATGGCCAAAGCAATGTCCCTCCAAAGTGGATTAATAGATTTGCGTGCATACCCACTACTTCCAATAAACTTGAGCTTCTTCTTCTTAGCGCCTTTGAAGAAATTGGCTAAGATTGTCTTGGTTGCAACCCTAACTCTGTAAAATTTCCTTCCCTTGGAAGGTATAATACCAGTAACCTCAACAATGAATTCCTCATTGATGTTGAAATCCACACCCTTATAGCACAAAACCATGTTGTTCCACCCACTAACAAAAGCCTCTGTTACTTCAGGGTTTGGACCATGGAGCTTCAACAAATAGGGGTAGAAACCGCCCTTCTCCAGATGCTCCCAAACAATTTCATTGCTGCTAAACTCCTCACAAGATCTCAACTCCACTATGCAACAAGCACATCCCATGGCGACATGCAACAAACAACACTCCACCTGCTCCTTGATTTCTAGCAAAGGAAAAATAAGGAAAACTAACTAGAAGGAAAGGAAAAAGATACCCAAAAAAATTGTGAGCCTACCAAGCCCAATACTTCCATCCTTTAGCTCTCAACCCATAATCTCACAAACCTCTAAAAATAAATTATTAAAAGAGCATGCATTGAACTTGTCGTGCAAAAACCAACTAAGGAAGAAATAAAATAGCCTTTCTCCCTTCTTAACCGCATCCTTGAAAAGACATCTGGTCATAATTTGATATGTTCTCAAGATTAAGTGGCAAGGAATCATAATTATTCCAATTAATTCAAGCCACCACTCCTAAATTAGCTAACCCATCAACCAACGAATTAGCTTCCCTAAACACGTGAGTAATTCTCACCTCATCAAAAGAATTAATGATAGATAATGAATCATTAATTAGATGGGCTATAGACCACGATGGCAGGCTACTCTTTAGAAGATGCTTTATAATGTTAAGAGAATCCCCTTCGATCCAAAGTTTAGAGAACCCATAATCTTTAGCCAATAATAGGCCATGATAGGTTGTTGCTGCCTCTACAAAGTGGTTTTTCTAGATTCCCAAAGGGAGAAACACTACAGAGACAAACCTACCATTCTCATCATGTAACACTCCCCCACAACCAACAGGTCCTAGATGCCCCTTTGAAGCACCGTCAAAGTTAAAATTTGAACCAACCATAAGAGGGAGCTTTCCAACGAACCCCCACCTAGAAGATTTAATCTTCTTCATTATAATAGAAAGATCATAGGAAAGATTCTACCTGTTTCCCACTAACAAGTCATAATTAGATACATCTGCCTTAAGACCTAGAGAAGGGAGCACCGAGAATTTAGAGAGAAAATTTTCCTTAACGACTTCACAAATTTTGAAAGCCAACCTAGAAGGTGGGAGCTCCATCTGACAAAAATCATGGTTTTTACATTCCTTCCACACTCCCTAAGCGAAATGCAGCAAGATCAGAGACTGAAGCATCGAGGGAATCAAATTATGAGTAGGAGCCACCCATTGAAATCATAATTCAAATATAGAAGCATGGAAAACACAAGAGATATCCCACTGTTGAAAAATATAAGCCCACACATCCCAATTATAATTGCAACCAACTAAAAGATGATAACAATCGTCAACAACTTCTTTGCATAAGAAGCACCTGTTTGGTAGAGACATTCCCCTTTTCACAAGATTATTGAGAGTCAAGATCTTATCTTGACACATAAGCTAGAAGAATATGTTAATTTTAGGCAAAAGCTTCACATTCCACAAACGACCCCAAAAGGGAGGGGGGCCAACTAGACGAGTCTGAAAAGAGAAGGTCGAAGAAACAAAAAACTTGCCATTAGGATCAAACCTCCACACCACAGAGTCATCAAGGGAATCAACAGGGATGTGAATCATAGAGAGGAACGTAAAGAGAGGTTCCAAATCCCTGTTAACCAAATCAAGTCTAATCCATTTACCTTGAAGAATATAATCAAAGAAAAGAATACCCCATTCCCTAATATAGAAGGATTTAAATGGGGCTGCCCAAGGTTCATCCTTCAAGGGACCATGGCCAATCCACTAGTCATCCCAAAACAAGATCTTCCTACCATTCCCAAAAACCCATTGTAGGCCAGCAGCCACAATGTGACGACCTCTAAGCATGAAATTCCAAAGGACAAACCCTTGGGGAGGAACAAAATTCTCCCTTAACAAATCTCCATACTTATCCACCCCCTTCAAATACTTGGAAAAGTAAATAGCCGTCCATTCCTTGTCACTCACAAGCAAATTCCACAATTGTTTTTCCATAAGGGAAGAATTAAAGTCTTTCAGCTTACGTAGGCCTAAGCCACCTTGGACTTTCGACCTTCAAACCTCCTCCCAAGATAGTAAAGTAGCCTTTTCTTCTCCTCCACCCTGAACCACAAAAATATTTTTTGAATACCCTCAATCTTCTCCCAAAACCTTATAGGAATTCAGAACAAGCTTAAGGCATAAATCGACAAATTTTGCAAAGTCAACTTGATTAACTAAATTTTACCAACTTGGCTAAGAATAACACCCTTCCAACCAACAAGTTTCAAATGAAACTTATCAATGATACCATTCCAAAAGGAATCTAGAACAACACTAGAACAAAGAGGCAACCCCAAATAGGTTAAGGGGAGCTCCCCAACACCACACAATCCTCAACCAACGATGTTCTAGAGTATTAAGAAAAAAATAAGTGCTCTTAGGAAGAATCGCCTTCTAACCAGAAGTTGCCTCATACTGCTGAAGAATAAGAAAAATGTATTTAGCTACAACAATTGAAGCCTCAACAATAATAAGTGTCATCAAAAAATTGTTGATGTGAGCAACAAAGCTGATGCAGTGAGGGATAAAGGCCTTTGAAGGCCCCATTAGAAATCACCTGAAGAAGAAATCTACCCAAAGACTCCACCATAATGATAAAGAGAAAAGGAGATATGGGATCCCCTTGATGCAACCCATTAGAACTTTTGAAAAGGTAGAAGGTGAACCATTGACAAGCATCGAGAATGAGGGCAAAGAAATTAATTGCCCAACCAATTGCAGAACCCAGTCTAAGAAGCCAAATACCTTCAAGATATTGCAAAGGAAATTCTAGTTCACCAGATCATAGGCTTTCACCAAATCCAAATTTAAAATGAGCCCAAGTTTCTTGTTAACTTTGAGAGAGTGAGTATTCTTATGCACTGTAAGAACTGAATCCAAAATCTTCATACCCGACACAAAACCATTCTGCTGAGGCAAGATAATCTTAGGAAGGACCCTTTGCAGCCTTGAAGCAAGCACTTTAGAAAAAATATTATAGATAGAATTACATAAAATGATGGGCCTAAAATCACCAAAATGCTCAACCCCAAGATTTTTAGGAATTAAAACAATAAACATTGAATTCAATTCCTTAAGAAGCTTCCTACTCCCAAAGAACTCTTTAGTGGCACTGATCACATCCATGGAAATGATATCCCAAAAAGACTGAAAGAATAGCATCGGAAACCCATCTGGCCTAGGAGATTTGTTTCCTTCAAAAGAGAATACAACCTTTCTAATTCCCTCATCAGATGGAATACCAGCCAAGCCCCTATTCTCCTCCTTCGAAACTTAGGAATAACATTAAGAAGGCCCTGCTGGAAAATAGGATAAAGAGGGAAATCCTCTAAAAGAAGGTCCTCAAAGAAAGACTGAGCAGTAGATCTGATATCATCATCCTCTTCAAGAGAAGTATTATTCACAACAATTTTGTATATCCTATTAGAGAATCTATGCTTCAAAGTCATAAGATGGAAAAAATGACTATTTTTATCCCCATTCCAAAGCCAGATAGCTTGAGGCCTCTGCTTCCAGAAATCCTCCTCCTTAGCTACAATGTTATGAAAACTAGCCAGAAGGACACTTTTCTCTTGAAGAAGTGACAAATAATTCCCAAAATCCTGCATTCTCTATTACAAGATATCCAATTTTTCCTTGAGCTTTGATTTCTCCTTAAAGATATTTCCAAAAGAAGACTTGTTCCACTGGATCAAGTTCTACTTAACCGAAGAAAGCTTATTAGAAAATTTATACATGGTTGATCCATCAACATTAATATTCCATCACTCATCAATTTTGGAGTGCAACTCTAGGTGGTTAGTCCACATTTTTCAAATATAAACGGAAAGGGCTTTTTATGCCCACTAAACTCAACATTCAAGGATATAGGAAAATGATATGATCTGAGCCTGGTAAGAGTAGAGAGAGAAAAAGAAAAAAATTATAACCAATCAGGGGAAATAAGGGCCTGATCCAAATTAACATGGATGCGAGCATCCCCAACATGCCTATTAGACCAAGTATAGGACGCACCACCCAACTCCAAATACAACAAACAATTATTATTGATGAAGTTCATAAGATCCGAACAACTATCATCTGCAACCTAGGAGCCCCCAAACTTATCATAATCATTAAGTAGGGTATTAAAATCCCCCATCACTAGCCAGTTTTGAAAAGAGAATTGAGCTTTAAAGGTATTTAGACTCCCCCGAAAATGCTTTCAAGCACTTTTTGAATTAGGAGCATAAATATTCAATAGCACCCAGGAGAACTTATCACTTGGAAAAGAAAAAGAGGTAGCCACATGATTATCAAAATCAAACAAAGCAAAGCCAAAAACCACCTTAGGATTCCAAAAATTAGCCACCCCTCCAGAAGCACCATCATAATCAAACGCCTAACAACCACAGTCCTTAAAAAAATTATTCTTAATTTTATCAACCTTCTCAGCACCCATCTTGGCCTCCTGAATCAAAATGATATCAGGACGATGATCTCTCACAAGACTTACAAGAAGTTCCTGTTTATGAGGATTATTTAATCTTTGTATTTCCAGGAGAGGATCTTAATAGAATATTTTGCGAGGGACCTGGTAGGCCCATCTCAAGCAGAGTAACCTGTAAACCATTAGCAATATCACATTTTCTTTCCCTCTCCTGAACTTTCTGCAAAGAAGGCCTACCTCTCCCCCACAGCTCCAAACCACAATCCAATTTCAACGGTTCCTCATAGCCATCCCCACCACTGAAGGAATATATTTCTTCTTATTATGAGATTTAGAAGAAAAGGAAATAGGAATCCCAGTTTTCTCTCCCTGAGAATCACAAGAGTTACAAACATTGATAGAAGAGGTGAGCACCAACGTTTCTAACACAACAATCTGCACTGACTCTTCCAAAGGAAAAACCTCTAGGACCACAACTAGTTCCTCCACCAAGGAACCCAATAAATCCTCCTTGGATATTAAAAATAGAACATCAGAGACCATCTTCAAAGGAGTCACCTTCTTTGGTTTAGCAACAACAATAGCCAAAGACTTAGCACTAGCCTCATTCACCAGATCTAAAACACTCTCCTCGTCACACAGGGCCTTGACCTCACCTTCCTCAAATAAAACTTCCTCAACAGGGCTGATACCAATAGGATTAGCAGAAAAACAAAGATCACTCTTAACAAGAGCCTCACCCAAACACCAAGACCCAAACTAGAGACTACAATAGAGGCACTAAGAGGCAAATTCTCACTCAACACTTCCCTAGAATTAGGATGTTTTCCAGTCTCCTTCCAAACTTTGGTCGGCACTGAGTCCTTTTGAGAAGGGGAGGAAACCTTTTGGGTAGGAACCTTAGGCTTCACAGGACACTTCTTTGCCAAATGACCCACCTTCTTGCAATGAAAATAGGAAAAATTGATCGACTCAAACTCAATCACTTGCTCTCAAACTCCCAACTTAGAATTAATCTTGATCAAATACGGGAGATCCATAGCCTGATCCAAAATCACACACATCCAAGCATAGACAAGTCAATGTCATGAAGTGGTCAAATTATCAATAGATAACAAGTGACCAAAGGTAGATGCAATACCTTTGAAGACTTTCTCATTCTAGAATTCAAGAGGAAGATTAAACAAGAAAACCCACAAAAAAGCTGAATCAAAAGAACATAAACCTACCTCCCATTTTTTCAACACCAAAGTGGATTTCCAATAAGCAAAGGCCCCCCCACCAAGACCTTCAACAAATCTTCTTCACAAGAGAACAAAAAAGAGAAGAAGCCCTTCACAAGGGCCGCTACCTCAACCTAACACTTTAGATGCCACTGATTCTTAGAGAAGTTGTGAACCAAGTCAATATTAAGACGGGGTCCCAAAAACTTATTGACCAATGATTGCTCCATGGAAAGAATGCCCTTGTCAATAATACAATTCAACACAGAGAAAATATTCACCAGTAGACGGGTCAACAAAGAAGTCCACCAGAGGTGAGGAGCTCTTCTCCTTAAGCTTTGCACCAAACATTTTTGACCAAGTCTTTTCCTCCAACAAAGCAACAACTTGCTGAGCAACTTCAGAGACCACAAAAGCCTCAGGAGCCATAGAAACAGACCCCACCTTGATCAATGAAGTAACATCAAGTCCCAGACTGCTAGAAATAGGAAAGAGTTTTGAGTTACCTAATGGAGAGGATCCACAAGTTGTCCCATCTGAGAGATAGCTATCCAACACCCTCCTAACATCATCCTAACCTCTGCCATTAATGCCATCCCTAGGAGCAGGGCTTCCTGCCTTACCAAAATTTGAAATTACCCAAAACACCATCTGTATTCCTAGCATTAGCTCCACCCGACGACAACTCCATTGCCTCTTAGGCTCTTTTAAAAAACCAACCTAGTTATGGAGAAGGGCGTGTTAATCAGAGGTGATGTTGTGTTTTATACCTTGTGTAGGAGCTTTCAATATAGAGGAGTGTTAATATAATGTCATGTATATAATTCTCTATTGTGCAGATGTATTGAACTTATCTAAAAGTGTCTAATGTGAATTATAATTACACTTGTGTGAAGAAGAATTTGTCGTTGGTACAAATTGAAGATAAGGTAGTGAAGATAAAAGGGAGAGTTGGATTCTAGTGTGCGTGTCTATATTAGAAGATCATTTACAGTAAGGAATAGTGTTAGTTGTGACTCTGGCATTTGTATATATTACATAGAAAATCCACAAGCTTTATCACTTAATCCAATAGGACTAGTGTTCTACCTGTTGTATTGTTTCAATTAGGGATTGGTGTCTCTAGTAGGTTGGTGCCTACAGCAAGGGGTGGGTCACATCTTCAATAAGTTGGTGCCTACTTTAGTGTGTAAAATTCACTTATATATTTTTGCAATGCGAGGTCGGATTTGGATAGTAGATCCAAGCAGCTATCCTCACCGTGGTTTTTCCCATCTCGAGTTTTCCACATATATCTGGTGTTCACTTGTGTGCTTTATGCTTTTATGTTTTATTTATTTATACGAGGCTTCTTGTGAAGAATCATATACTTTGATAATAGTAGCAAAAGTTAAGAATTTTGAATTGATTAGATCTATTGATTCAACCCCCTCTCAATAGATTGTGTGCCCTTCAACAAAGAGATAAAAGAACAATGATTCAAGAAATGAAGAGTTAAATGACTATTAAAGAGAAGAACATTCAAGAAACCATGAAGGATGGGATGAATTTAGATGATGCAAATGTGGAAATGGTGAATATGGAAGAAAATGTGACTATAGAAACAAACCCAAGTATGTCTTCAAATCCACCTTTCAATGATATGGGAAATGTGACTATAGAAAAAAATCTAGTTATGTATTCAAACCTAAATTTTGATGATATTGATATTAGTTATTTTAAAGATGTTGGATATTCTAATTGTGAGATCAATTATACTGTTGAAAAATGGAAACACAAAATGAGAATTAAATCCCTTGTATGAGTGAAAATAAAAATGTTTTTTTAAATTGAAATAAATATCTTGGATAACCTTCCTGGTAAAATTTCTTGGAGATAAATGGGAACACATGCAAATAGATTATATAAAGTTTTTTTTATAGAAAAAGTCTAGGATTTCAATGTCAACTCATGATGTAATTGATGACAATGTGGAAATACAAAAAGTGACGAAAAAGTTAGGAATTTTTTAAAATCTAAAAAAAAATGTTTTGATGAAACAAAATATATCTAGTGGTGCTAATGCTATTGATTTTATTAGAAAAAAAGATCTGATTTAAAGATAAGAAGGCAACATGACGAGCTATAACAACTGCTTTAGTTAATAGATCATCTTTGAATAAAGTAATGTTAAGATTAGCGAATTTTTACATGTAAATCCTAATAATTTGATAAGAGCGGAAAAGAGAAGAGAAAGTATTGAATATGATCCAATTAACCAATGTTTGATTTTTTGTGATAGACTCCCAAGGTCTGACATGAAACTAAATAATAAAACCAAATCTTTAATTGAAAAATATTGGCACGATAATACAAGGGTATCATCTAATGATAGAGATTCTTTAAAATTAAGAGGGGTCAAAAATTTGTGATCCTCATCCAAAAAATCTATTAGACATGGCTCGAACTAAATTTTATAAAAAAATTTAGATGATTCTGTAAGAGTTGTTGATGAACTCGAGCACCTAGGATCACCTGCAAAACCAAGATAAACCTTCCACATGAGAGCAGCAAGAGATAGAATGTTGGAATATAGTGCAATAACAAAATGATGTTATTATCACACACTAAATGATACAATATGCCTCAACTCTCCCTTGAATTGACTGACTTAATATGAACTCATCTGAACTAGATAGGAGGAAGGGGTGAGTGCAAAATATATAGTAGAATATGGGAAAATAATTCCAAGAGGGGAAATAACTCCCAAATAACCAAATTAGGTGGGAGTTATGCCTACTTGGAAAATGCCAAACATGTGGCATAACCTACTCAGAAAGAGACAGATGAGTGGTTTTGTGAGGTGGCATTTAAGGCCAAAAGAGGGTGTGAAACTCAACCACCCAAGTTTGAGTGGGAGCAACACATGTAATTGATGGATTATGCCACATGTCCTCACATGAACCGCATCTCCTATAACCTAAGGTATGTTTAATAATGTGTAGGAAAAATAATATTAAAAAACCTACACTAACACCCCCCCTTAAGCATAGCTTAGGTGGGTGAAAGGATGAAATAATGCAAAGATGGGTCCCGGCTACAAGGCCATGTTAGGTACCCATGTACATATGCAATGCAATCTCTCACAAACAGAGAAAAGGAGAAAACCTAGTGGGACAAAACTCCTCCCCAAAAGAGAGATGAAATACAAAATAGAAATACTCTCAATGAAGAATGAGAAGGTAAAAACCCCATGTGAGGAAAAAGACCCCCCCATAAGAGAGAAGTAGAAGAGAGACAAGGTAGGCCCCCCCTCAATGTTGAGTCTCCTACAAGAATAGTAGAAGCCTGACATTGAATGCTAAAGATTATCCAATCTCGTTGAACAACATTCCTCCCCTTAGGAAGAAACAAAACCATGGATGTATGTAGGATGTCAAGAATATGGATGATGTATGAAGTTTCTAAACTCTGCTCATGTTGATGTCAAAAGATGTCACCATCAAATCATGTGTTCTAGGCCACACTGCAGAAGATGACAATCCAAAACCTAGTGGAGATGGATGTAGAACAAAATCTGAAGAAAAAGATATCTCCTCTAAAGAAAAATGTACCTCCTCCAAATGCTGCTCAAAAGTATCCATAATCACACCAAACTGTGATGAATGATCATGTGGAGAATGAACAAGATGATACAAAGGTTCCTCCACAACAACTGAAGAAGAATCAACTTCATCAAAGAGGAGATGAATGTGATGAATAGTGTCTCCCAAGTCTGAAATATGAGACTCCATAAATAAACTTGCAATGTCTGTCAAGTAGTCATCTGAAGTAGCTATATCAGGAAGACAATGTGTATCTTATTGTACTGAATCACAAGAATCCATGAATGTAGCAACACAAGTATGTTCAGATGCAATAGTAGATGATGATGTGATCTCAATAGGAGGAGGAGAAGCAGAAAGAGAAGTCTCTTTGTCAACTAGACATTCAAGACATTTATTATACTCAAGCTTCTCTAAAGTATAATCATCATAGGGTATATTATCAACATCATCAAGGGGAATTAAACAATCTACAATAGGATCATCCGGGAATGGAGAGATATGATGGTCTCCAAAAATCTCCCAAATCTTGGTCCGAAGTGTGTGTGGGCACTCAATATGTGAGATCTCCACATAAATATCAACACCAATATATGTACCAATTAATCCTATAATGTGATCATTATTATTACCCCAAACTGATTGCTTCCAAGGTGTGTCTGGTTCAAGTATGAGCCCATCAAGGTATGGCAAGAGCTTAAGCCACTTGAGATGTGTCAGGATGCCATTCTTCCAAGACTCATAATTATCCTTATTCAACATTACCACAAAAGGATGAATAGAAAAACCCATGATACCTCCTCAAATGGTCAACACAAAATAATCAACTACAAGATTACCCCCCCCCCAAATTCACTCAATCATGACTCCCCCAAAACAATATAATGGTGGCACTTTACAATTAGTGCATTTACAATTCTAGAGTTATTTTCTAGAGTTTTACAATGTCCATAATTGGACCCAAATACTGAAAGTATAAAATAATCTCAAAATCAGAACCTCAAAATAGTACCAATGTATAGTGCTAAAAAAAATCATCTTTCAAAAAAATAATCACCTCGATCCAAGGTCATATGTGAAAGTTATAGCTGTTTGAAGTTCCAAAAATGAGAACTATCCTTCAGATCTGCTGATAAAAATTATTTTCTGGAAACTACAGATCACTTGAGAAAAAATGGATCACACCACTGCAAAGCCTGTGAAATTCTACCCCAAATAAAAAAAAAATCTTTGAAAAAAGAGCTCGTATGACTGAATTATGGCCCTCCAAAGATTGATTGCAAAATAAAAAATGCAATTGGAGAGGGGGTCTGCTGAAATGTTCTAATTTATTTTCTGAAAACTATATAACCTGTATGCAGAAACTAGCAATGACCTAGATGGTTTTTTTTTCTGTTGTGAACAAAACCCAGATAGTGGATTTTCTTTAAAATATACAAAAAATGTGGATCTAGTGTAAAACAAATGCCTTTAGCAACATAAAACGACCCCAACAACCAAAAAATGACATGAAAAGGTAGAATAAGCTACTTAAGACAAGCAAAGGCATGCTACAACTTGCAATTCTAGTTAAAACACTCACAAATCTCTCAAATTTGAGAAGGGGCTTGCAGATCTAACGTTGTTATACCATGTAAGAGTTGTTGATGAACTCGAGCACCTAGGATCACCTACAAAACCAAGATAAACCTTCCACATGAGAGCAGCAAGAGATAAAATGTTGGAATATAGTGCAATAACAAAATGATGTTATTATCACACACTAAATGATACAATATGCCTCAACTCTCCCTTGAATTGACTGAGTTAATATGAACTCATCTGGACTAGATAGGAGGGAGAGGTGAGTGCAAAATATATAGTAGAATATGGGAAAATAATTCCAAGAGGGGCAATAACTCCCAAATAACCAAATTAGGTGGGAGTTATGCCTACTTGGAAAATTCCAAACATGTGGCATAACCTACTTAGAAAGAGACAAATGAGTGGTTTTGTGAGGTGGCATATAAGGCCAAAAGAGGGTGTGAAACTCAACCACCCAAGTGTGAGTGGGAGCAACACATGTAATCAATGGATTACGCTACGTGTCCTCACATGAACCACATCTTCTATAACCTAAGGTATGCTTAATAATGTGTAGGAAAAATAATATTAAAAAACCTACACTAACAGATTCAAAGTTACAAAATATTAGCATAAGTCAAAGATTATTTGATAAATATAAACCTTGGAATGTGAAAATTAATAAACAAAAAATATCTTATTTTTGTAAAACTCATGCAATTTCATTATTATTATTATATTTTTGATATATATGTTGTACTTTGCATACTAACCAAATTATGGAGGAATGTGGTTTTAATATGCCACCTTAAATAATCAAGGAGTTTATAGCATATTTATTTTATGAAACATCTAATGGACACTTATTTTATTTAAATGCATGTATTTATGGATAATGTAGTAGATGTGGAAAGCTTTCATTGTTATGAGAACATATGCATGAAAGTATTCCACATGATTTTAGACAAAAAATAGTGGATGTGAAAAGATTCAAGAATGTTGAATATTATTTAAAGGGTGTGGTGAGTTAATCATATAAAAAAATAGTGTGCATGTATTCATCATAAAATTTAAGGATAAGTTTGTACCCAAATATGTGAAACAATCCCAATATTCTAGATGGCTTGATGGATAATTTCACACACGTAAAAACACATTTCCAATTGGAGCTATATTATTAGTGGTTGAATTTGTACAAAACTATAATCATGTTCCACAAGAGGAAATTCAATCTTAGCATTATAATTTAGTGTAGGTGGCCATGCTTGTTCATATTGTATACAAATATGAAGATGATAGTACAAAATATAATATTTTTCTTTTGAGGGAGTACCATTTCTATTTGAGTGATAAACGATTGCACTCATCAAAGTTTGTCCAATACTGTTTTAATATATTTTATGGAAATTTAAAAGAAAGAGAAATCCAAATAGAAAAACATCTCATATGGTCAAATAATTATAGAGCAATTAAAAAATGCTCGAATGTTTTATTGGATATGTAGGTCTCACAAGGAAAATAATATCCCACATATGTGGAGTTTTTTTAACCTAGACATGGTAAAGGAGAATGTGATCAAGCTAGAGAAGTGAAAATATCTCTTGCTAGAGAGCAACTAAAATTTGAGGATGCAACAAAATTTAGAGATGCATGTGCAATTATGGATTGGTGTAATACCAAATTATCTATGAGATCAAGTGAGAACTCAATAATTCAATGGTTCTTTTGGTTAGTTGAAGAAGGGACTGTTCTTACTCGACAAGATTTTGAGATAATTATTGGATCAATAAAATGATATTAATTTAAGAGTGAAAATGCAAGCACACAAACTATATGAACAAGGGAGCTTGATTGTTTTTGTCAGTTTTATATTGCAGGTGATTGGAAAGCATGTGGAAATACAAAATGGGTTAAATAGTGGAAACAAAGAGCCTTGATATGTACACAAACACATGATCAACATGAAACAATAATTGAAGATGATAACCGAATGTTTTCATTAGATGATTATGATCATGATCTAGACCTTGTACAAGAATTTATGTTAATTCAATTTATTTTATATATTATTTTGCAATATATATAAGTATATATGTATGCATATTTATATGTAAAATATATGTCACACAATATTGAAATAATATTTTTTGTAAGATATGTGTATGTTGTTGTTACACTTGAGGGGAATGAAGAGGAAATAGAGTATTGGTTAGATTGATGTGTTGAGACAAAACAAAAAATTTCACATCCTAGAGTAGATGATGATAACTATGAGTATCCAACATGTTATATGGTTGTTGTTGGCACCTGGCTATAGAAATATCTAATAACAAAGAATGGTTTGCTTGCATTTGAAGATTATGAAAGACATAATATTATATGCTACTCGCATTTGGTTGTGGAAATAAATATAAAACTAGTTAGATATCAAGGGATACCTAGTAATAAAGAATTATGGACACTTTCTATGGATATGCATTACAAATAAGAGAGGATGTAGATGGTACAATAGAATAAATAAATATATATAAGTATATAGATATATATTTAATTGATAGTCAATATATAGTTAAATTTCTTACCTGACTTAGAGTCAAGGCTCATATATCTACCCTTAATTAATCCTCTTATGTCACCTTAAGTCATCTCGTAATTATACTTAATCATTTTTATTTTAGGTCTCCCGCAACTAGATGGAATTGGTGATCACTACTTGTGGATTCAACTCATGGAAAATAGTAGATAATTTTCCCTATGATAGGTATCACTTGAATGTAAGGAATTTCTAAGATCCAATTTTCTAACTTTATTTAAATTATAATTTTCTTGCATGACTTGGAGTTATGACTCATAAAATATATAGTTAATTTACTTACATTCATTATTTTTCTAGGTCCCCTACAATTAAATATAACATGATTGTCACTACAATTTTTCATCATAGATGTATTAAAAAAAGAGAGGATGCAAATGGTATAGTGGAATAAATAAATATAGGTAAGTATATAGTTGTATATATTTAATTGATAGTCAATATATAGTTAATTAATTTATTGTCATTCCCTAAGAAGTTTAGAAGTGATTGCATGTCCCCTTAATTCATCATCTTATCTCCCCTTAATCCATCTTCTTACCTACCCTTAAGCCATCTCCTAATTATATAACTATTTTTCTCAAATGATAATACTTTGAGTCAAGGCTCTTTTATCTCGACTTAAGCAATCCTCTTAGGACTCCTTAAGTCATCCTCTTAGCTACCCTTAATCCATCCTCTTACATCGCTTAATTCATCCTCTTAACTCCCCTATAATCCATCCTCTTACCCCCCTTAATTCATATCCTAATTATAGCAAACTTTCTCACATGAATTAGAGTCAAGACTCATGTATCTCTCCTTAAGCCATCCTCTTATGTCACCTTAAGTCATCTCCTAATTATAGTTAATCATTTTTGTTTCATGTCTCCCACAACTAAATGGCATTGGCGATAGCTACTTGTTCCTTCAACTCATGACAAAATAGTAGATAATTTTCCCTATGGTAGGATCAATTGAATTTAAGGAATTTCTAAGTCCAATTTTCTAAATTTATTTAAATTGTAATTTTCTTGCATGACATAGAGTTATGAATCATAAAATATATAGTTAATTTACTAATAATTTTTTAGGTCCCCTACAAGTAGATCCACCATGATTGTCACTAAAATTTTTCATCAAAAAAATTATGTTAGATCAATTTTGTAGTCTTGAACTAAAAGTGGATGTATTGGCTAATTATATGTATATATATACATATATACAAATACATAAATATACATATATATATACATATACATATGTATATATATATGTAGACAAGCAAATTTGGCATAATGCATTCGATTAGGTTATATTCATCCATTCAACAAATAAATCAAGTTTATTTATCAATCTCCTAAAGTCATCGGTTTAAATTAAATAAATCAACTTGATCCTAACATAACCCTTCTTGATTAAATAAATCAATCCTTTATTTAATTAAGTCTAAAATCAACTTTCATCCCTTTTTGATTTAAATAAATCAAAATATTCAAGTCAAATGGGTCAAATAAACTAATCATCGTCTAAGCTAATCTAATCTTGATTAACCTAACCTAACCACCCATCACATCCTCTAGCTTTTCCCACTTGCACCAATAAATCAATTTATTGATTTATTAAAATTAGTATTTTCCATCAACATGGCATCTTTGAGGAATATTCCCTCAAGTTTGAATTCAAAAGCAAGTTGAAATGAACATCCAACAAGGCATTTAATAGGTCTTACATGTCTCTTCCATGTCCCTTGCAAATGTCAAACTAAGCATTAACTCTCAAATTCAAATTTGAAATCTCCCTCTCTTTGGCACATTGACGAAAATGTGCTCATCCTCAAGCCTACCACAAGTTGACAAGTGGCTTCATCTCATTGGCCAAATATTTATCCCACATTGCTCTCTCATAAGCATTCTTTCAACTTGAGAATCTTTAAATAGAGACCATTTCCATTGATCAAATCCTCCACAACTCCACAATCTTTATGCAAATTCATTCTCTTAAACTGAGAACTGATTTTGTCCATTTATCATCTTAGCATTCCATATCATTCTTCATAGCATTTTCATCATAGAGCTTAAGCAAGGATTGGGAAAGGGATTCTTTCCATAGAAGCACCAATCCACTATAAGATGCTGGTTTGATTATTAGAATGATGTTTTTCTATGTTTTGCTTGCTTCTTTTGCATTATTCTTGTGATCAGATGAATCTTATAAGGAATCTTTTGTTTGCTTTGGTTTACTAACAATGCTAAGGGATTTTGTTTTTTGAGCTAATGCAGATTCAAGCTGCCCAAGCCTCTCAAGCTACCCAACAAACACAAGCACAAACACAAACAATGACAACTATTGAAAACAAGGATCAAGATCCATCCATCACTGAGCTCCTTGAAGCTATGTCTACTTCATCCAATGATCAAATCAACATATGTCGGGAGTCACTTTTCAATCATGATCAAAATCCACCAACAATACCCAACGGTGATCCAATTCAAGAAGTGTCAACATCACTTGACTCTATGGTTGAAGAGATTCACAATCTCTCCACCGCAATTGTTGAAAACAATGTTCAAGATCTCTTAATTAAGGAGCACATTGAAGACATTTCCACCTCATTTGATGATCAACTCACCATACATCAAGAGCCACTTTTTAGTGATCTATTTCAAGGAGTGTTAGAATTATTTGATTCTATTGACATAATGCATGATCCATCGACCAATGATCATATTGAAAATGTCTCTACATCGCCTTATGAGCTAGAGGAAATATCTCAAGAATTCATCCCAAAGCATGATCAAAATCTTTCACCAAGGTCTAGCAGTGGTCCTTTCCAAGACATGTTGACCCCCTTTGACCTCATGGTTATAGATACTGAAGGAATCCCAACTTAACACTTGATCCAAGTCCACTCAAAGACCAAGAGGATATTGAGCCATTCCCCATGCCTAATGATGACATTCAAGAACCCTTTGTAAGCAATCCATCCTTTGAAACTGACCCATGTTAGGAACTTGATCCAAAGCATGTCGAAAGCAATCCCAAAATTAATCAAGATCAAAAATTTGTATCTCCAAGATACTACAATGATCTAATGGATATTATCCTATCCACAAATGATGATCATATCCCCATAACACATACTCCTCCATCTACCCATGAGACACTTTCTATGGATGGACATGTAGATGATCTTCATTCAGAACAAGATCCCTTTACTCCTGACATTATTAGACAAAACGAGCAGGTTATTGATTCCTATAGTCAAACTAAGTTGACAACATCAGGATCAAATATATCCCAAATTCATATTGACGACATTAGGTATGCGGATATCCAACATTATCTACTCAAGGAAACAAGTCAGAAAGAACAGTATAATACTGAGTTAGCAGAGCAACAAATTGAAATGTCATCTACAGTGGTTATTTATCAGATAGTGCTTACTGAGCAAGACATCTCAAAACAAGCAGAATCAAGGAATGAAGGTGCTACTACCACTATACTAGGGACAAATTCATCTCAAACAAACATCAACATAGGGGGCACGAACAGTCCTTATGATGAAACTAGTGTCAATACTATAACCAATCACATCATGAATCTTCTTCCTCCCATCACCCCATCCATGAATTGGGACCAATTTCAAAAGAAATATTTGAATCAAATTACAAAGATGTTATCAAAGCAAAAGAAGTTGAGAAGCATAATGGACAAATCAAATACACATGGATACCAAAGAATACAAAGAAAGATCATCCATATCAAACTCCATCAGTCAAAGAAACTATGGGGCAAAATAAAAAATGGAAAAGTATCCATCAAAGATGTCCACAAAAGAAAAAGTAGGATTTTCAAGTGGCGTACAAAGTGTATCAAGCAGTTGGTCCTAATTCCATGCACACTTTCGTATCCACCCATCATTGCTCAACTTCCCACGTTTGGAAAGTCAAAAGGTTCCAAATTGTCAACCAATCCATCTCTTATCCCTAAACGCACTCCATCCACGCCTCCATGCATGATATCCAATTCTCACATTGACCATGTATTGGAAATGACCCTTCATCATAAGGATTCAGAAAGCACTCTATCACGATGTGCACACATAGATAGAGTTAACCCCGATATCAACAAAGCATATCAAAAATCTCAAAAGTTGCATTCAAGTGCACGTATCTTAGCAAAGCAACTTCTTCAGGCAGGATACCGATGGCACATTATGACAGAAGCATCTACATCGGTAACACCTTGTGGTTCAACATGAGCTTAAAATCTTTCAGAAAAACCAAAAAAATCAAAAGATATGAAAATACAAAAAAAACAAATCATCAAAAAAAGGATTGAAAATAGTAAAGAGAAAAAAATCATCCTCTAGTGAAAACCACTACGGTGGTGCTTTGGGCAAGACCATGAAAAAAACCTAGTAAATAGGCATCATGTGTAGAATCGAGCATCTACGTGCGCTAGTTCAGGTGAAAGCATCTCATCCAATCCGTAATAAATCGAGCATTCCATCCATCTTATCCATAATAAATCCATTCATCCATGAACCATTTATGCAATACATTTTCATCCATCTGCATCCATATTCTGAGTTATCTTGGTCTTGATGAAAGTTTGGGGCACACTTTACACTGGCTTATGGTAAACATCTTGACATGGGTTGTTTTCATCATATTTAGTATTATCTGAGCCATGAAGCATCATTCAAATGAGCATTCTTTATCCGAACACCTTATCTTATCACAAGATAATCCTTGGCATCCTTTGCATACTTAACATATCCATCCATCCATACACCCATCCAGGCATCCACCCACAACATTCCCTACATTGCTAGACATTGGGGGAAGATATTTACATCTTGCTTGGAGAATAAATCTTGATCTATATCCTCCAACTTATGTGGTGATCCGAACATTGAAAAATGTGAAATCAAATTGGTCAAATCATTTGTGATCCAAAATCCAAATCACTAAACCATGGAAATTTTTTGACGAGTAGAGATTCCATACCAAGCTTCATCTTTCATTGAACATCAATCAAAATAATCAATATCAGTCGCATCTAATTTTCACTTCAAACGTTACATCCAATTATTCAAAAATTTTTTTGTTCCAAATCAAGCTTCATCAATCTTGATCAATCAAATCCAATCAATCTGTCATCATCTTGGGATATTCCTTCCCAATAATTGTGTTGCTTAAACACTATCCTTGCATTGTTGTGCATCCTCAACAATGTTATCATCATCAATCTTGATCAATCAAACCTTGCATTGTTGTGCATCCTCAACAATGTTATCATCATCAATCCTGGTCAATCAAATCCTTGCATTGTTGTGTATCCTCAACAATGTTATCATCATCATCAATCCATCGATCTGATCAATCAACCTTAGCTTGGTCTTCAACAAAATCCCAAATAGAAAACTGATATCGTCACACATGTCCATATCCAAATCGTCAAAATCGTGTGAAAAATCCAAAAAACATCCAAAACATCGAAAAAATCCAAAAAAATCCAAAACATCAAAAATCCAAAACATTCAAAACATCAAAAATCAAAACATTCAAAACATCAAAAAATCCAAAAACATTCAAAAACACAAAATCCAAAACATTCATAAAATCTTAGAAAATCCCAAAACATCACAAAATTCAAAAAATCAAAACATTTGTAAAATCTTCAAAAACACCAAAAATAGCCTCAAAACATTTCAAAATGTCAAAAACAACCAAATATTTGAAAAAATCCACCCATCCCATTTCACTTTCACCCGCAATAATCAATCATCCATAATAAACTGATCATCACCTTCATCCTTTGGCAAAACAAATAGAAACAATCACAACAATCAACAAAAGCAGACTCCAAACACAAAATCAAAATCGAAGCAACGAACCGTTAAACACAAAATCAAACTTTTGATCACTTTCAAACAGGTCAATCAACCTTATATCAATAGCCTATCAATCAACTTATCAAACCATCATCATCCTATACAATGCATGTCCTAGTATATATTGTTTCGACAATGGGCATCATTTTGGATATCACTTTGGATTCTTATCCTATCAAAATAAATCCCTTTGGCTGGAGATATGAAGAACATCGACTTGTTTGCGTACTTGATCTTTTCTTTTCATTTATCTTATTGTGCTCATTCCAAGGACCTCTTGATGATATCCGAACGAAGGATTTAGAGAGATAGGAATGGGGCAACGATCATTATCCTTTTGTTTGTTGTGCTTGGTGGATGTTCTTGTAAAATAACTTGGCGAATACTTTGTTTGTTATGTATGTCCTAGCAAGGTTTCCGTATGTTAAGTGTGAACAAGAATACTCCTATCTATTTGTTGAGTCAAATTCCATCACACTAGGTACAACGCCATCCTGGTTCTTTATACCTTGATGCATCGTACATCTACATGTGTAATCAAACATAAGGTAAGTAGCCCTTTTAAAGTCCCAATCCTTGATAAGTGAATCCATCTATCATCATCATTTCTCGTCATCATCTCTCATAAAGTTGGCTTGTTGGATCCTCTTGTCATCATCTAATGTCTTCTTTTCTGCACTAACATCACGTCATGAATAATTAATCATCATCACCAGTGCATCCATCCTGCATCCACAAACCATTAGCATCCTACATATCATCTAACATGCATAATCATCATCATAATATAGATCTGTTAGTCTAAGCATCTCATAAATCATATATTTGCATAAATCATACATTTGCATAATCACAACATATCACATCATCAATCTCATCCATCTCACATCATATCATCATTTAAGTTGTTTAAGATAATATAGATTTGTTATTCTAAGCATCTTAAAATCATCTCATTTGCATCATCATCCATAACCATCCATTTTGAACCTCTTTATCGTGAGATCGACCCTCAAATGGAATCTTTTCGCTTGATCTCCCAAGGAGGCAATGTACTAGTGTACTTCTTTCCGTTGGGGCAACCGAAAAAATAAGAATTTTTTTGAAATTTGATTGCGGCAAGTACATTGCTTCAAAGAGGGGGAAAATGTAGACACACAAAATTGGCATAATGCATTCAATTAGGTCATATTCATCCATTCATAAAATAAATAAAGTTTATTTATCAATCTCCTAAATTCATCAATTTAAATTAAATAAATCAACTTGATCCTAACATCACCCTTTTTGATTAAATAAATCAATCATTTATTTAATTAAGTCTGAAATCACCTTTCATCGCTTTTTGATTTAAATAAATCAAAATATTCAAGTCAAATGGGTCAAATAAACTAATCATCATCTAAGCTAATCTAATCTTGATTAACCTAACCTAACCACCTGTCACATCCTCTAGCTTTTCCCACTTGCACCAATAAATCAATTTGTTGATTTATTAAAATCAGCATTTCCCATCAACATGGCATCTTTGAGGAATATTCCCTCAAGTTTGAATTCAAAATCAAGTTGAAATGTACATCCAACAAGGCATTTAATAGGTCTTACATGTCTCTTCCATGTCCCTTGCAAAGGTCAAACTAAGCATTAACTCTCAAATTCAAATTTGAAATCTCCCTCTCTTTGGCACATTGACGAAAATGTGCTCATCCTCAAGCCTATCACAAGTTGACAAGTGGCTTCATCTCATTGGACAAATTTTTATCCCACATTGCTCTCTCATAAGCATTCTTTCAACTTGAGAATATTTAAATAGAGACCATTTCCATTGATCAAATCCTCCACAACTCCACAATCTTTATGTAAAGTCATTCTCTTAAACTGAGAACCAATTTTGTCCATTTATCATCTTAGCATTCCATATCATTCTTCATAGCATTTTCATCATGGAGCTTAAGCAAGGATTGGGAAAGGGCTTCTTTCCATAGAAGCACCAATCCACTATAAGATGCTGGTTTGATTATTAGAATGATGTTTTTCTATGTTTTGCTTGCTTCTTTTGCATTATTCTTGTGATCAAATGAATCTTATAGGGAATCTTTTGTTTGCTTTGGTTTACTAACAATGCTAAGGGCTTTTGTTTTTGAGCTAATTCAGATTTAAGGTTCTACAATATATATGTTTCATCATGTTATAATTGTATTACATCAATGTTAAATATGTCTTTGATAATGAACTTTCATTCATATTTCACCTTTTATATTTTTCCAAGTTTATCTTATAAATTTTGTCTTTGATATATTCTTTCATTCTTATTTTACCTTCTATATTATTCCTTTTATCTTATAAATTGTGTCTTTAATATATTCTTTCATGCTCATTTCACCTTCTATATTATTGCTTTTATCTTAGGTAGTTGAGCATCATATTAGAAAAGATATCCAATAACTAGTTTTAAAAAACTTGGGTACAATATTTTACTAAACCTATGTGACCTTGGTGCGACCAATATTTCTTTTGTTAGTTGCATTAGAGTTGGGATCAACAAGGTGACCCAAGGATTATGAGGGTTTAACATAATATAATATTATATATGGTCTTTAAAAATTATAAGTGATTGCATGTCCTCTCAAGTCATCCTCTTAGCTCCCCTTAAGCCATTCTCTTACACACTCTTAAGTCATTCTCTTACTCGCACATACTTTGAGTCAAGGTTCATATATCTCCCATTAATACATCCTCTTACATCCCCTTAATTCATCCTCTTAGCTCACCTTAATCCATCCTCTTACATACCCCTAAGTCATCCTAGCTCCCATTAAGCCACCCTCTTACCCCCCTTAAGTCATCGCCTAAATATAAAACTAATTTTATGTTATAGAATGTTTCTTTGATATATTATTTCATTCTCATTTCACCTTCTATATTATTGCTTTTATCTTAGGTAGTTAAACATCCTATTAAACAAAAGGTATCCAATAACTAGTTTTAAGAAACTTGGGTAGTATTTTATTAAATCTATATGATCTTGGTGTGAGGTCAATATTTTATTTGTTAATTGCATTAGAGTTGGGTTCAACTAGGTGACACAAGGATTACGAGGTATGCTATGTCTCCAATAAAACTCACCTTGTCACCTTATAATTTACACCCTATTAAAGGAAAGTAGCTCTATAGGAATAAATCCCCTATCCTAATATCTTATAAACCCAAGTTTCCTAAATACTGAATTATCAAGTACTCAATAAATATTAGAATATTAGAATATTTGTTTGATCTCTAATACATAATAACTATAAATGATCAAATGAAATCAACCAAAATAAATCAATCTTGACCATGTGGTTCAACATAAGAAAAATATATTGCACTTGTCCTTATTTCTTTCCACATCACTATATTAACATGAAAATATTATACATAATGATATTTTCCTTTGTTAGAGATATGACCTCACAAAATAAAGAGATACATAAGCACACATTAGTCAAATAAACATAACATAAATATGAGTTTTATGAGACTTTTCTAATTCTTTCATACGTGTCTTAATATTTTGTAATGCACTTATGATGGTGGTAAAAAGGTTGGGTGGTATATAAAATAAATAATAAGAATATGAGTAGAAAAGTGGGGATTGCTATAAAATAAGGGTAATATGAGTAGACAAAGGAAGGGTGAATCCCCTAGGCTTAAGCCTTTGTTTAATCCATGCCTAGTCATGTTTATTCTCATCCACCTAGCATTTAATTTGTTTGTTTCCTTTGTAAACATTTGGGACTATTGATTAAACCTTTTTTCAGCTATAAGTTAGTCCCTCATTGTTAAAAAGACATGGATCACCTCTAGAATTCTTTCCTTGAGCCCCTTTATCTTCTATAGAATATTATTTTTTGTGAGTAAATATTAAGTTTGGTTGAGTAATATCAATTGTTATTCTTTGGCTCATTGATGTCCTTTTTGTCATGAAACCCCCTTAGGATCCATTTCTATATTTTTTATATATTAGATGTAATCACAATTTTTTGTATAATTATAGTCTTTTTTTTTTATTCAAAAACACTCTTCGAAGGATTGTAGGAAATATATTATGCTTCCTCTATTAAAATTTATTAAAATAAATTATAGTTTAAATTAAAGCATCAAGTCATTCAACAATGTCATCTAAATATTGAAAAATAGGAATGAATTTATAGTGCATTTTGGAAATATGGGAATGATGGTGTATGGTGTTTTCATTGATGTCAACCCACTATAGTATTGATGGTGTATTAGTATGTATTTAGTCCGAAGAAGACCAAGTGCTTTTGGGAAAAAATGGCTAAGTGGTTGACCGAGACTGTATATTCAATGTAACATGGGAACAGTTTTGTGGTCTACATTGTTTTGACGTAATAATGGTATGCATTGAAGGAGTCTATATCTAAGTTTTTAGGGTTTTATGTCTTCCACAACAAAATATATTAATGAAAAAGAATCAAACTAACTAGTGATAGAGTCACTAGTGCAGAGTTCATGTTGGGATTATCTGCATTCCATTATGGATAATTATTATGGTTCAAGAAGTTCTTGGAGATACCAGATGTGTATGCATTTCGAGTTTCAAGTGGTTTGGTGATTCACATGTCAAGTTTTGGATGAACATTTGGTTCTTTCAGTTATTGCTTTATCAGTTTATTTGTGTGGTGTCGACTTAAGGGTTTTAGGGTCATGTGGAATTGAATTATGTATGGAACATAATTGATAGGGAGGTTGGAGGAATCAATCACTGATTTCTGCTCTAGGTCTTGCTTGCAAGACCTCCTTGGTGTCTTGCTTCACCACCTTAACCTATAGGATCTTCTCCTTGGTTAGGTTCCCCTGGTTCTCTTTTCCAACCCCACTACCATCACAAATCAACCTACCAAGTCAATCTTGGTGCAATGTCTCCAACTCTTCCTTTGCCCATAATCCACCCTAAAGGATATTCTACTCCAAACCTTGAACTTAGCTTTGCAGGGGTGTGGAGAGGTTTCTAATAGGTTCTTCCCATCCCATCATGGCTTTGAAGGATCCTCCTAACTCCATCTTGTCATCGCTTCCACCAAACCCTCATTTAGGGTTAAAAAGACCACTAGCCTAGGAGCCCCCAATTAGGTCTTCTTCTCCAAGAAAACAGGGTTGTTCTCCTAAGTTTCCCAAAGAACACAGAAACTTCCCTTAGGGTTCCTGATCCTTATGCCCATCCCTCAAATATTTTAGAGGTCTTAACCCTCAACTATTCGTACACAACCATAACCCTCAATTAGCAAAATAGGCCTTTTTTTTAAGCCATTTCCTAACCACACAACAAACTGTCATGAGTTTCTCTCACCAAATGGATTGGTGGAGCTTCCTCCTCCATGCTAAGCCTTTGCAAGGCATCTAGTTACCCTCTCCACACCGTGAGTTGATAGGAAATGATCACCCCTGCAAATCAAAGTTCTTTGCACTCCTTGTCTTCCCTAGCTGGACACTTCCTGGCTTGCCTAGGAGAAGACTTCCACAGTGATACCCTAACTTCTATTGACTCCTAACCATACCATATTTACAATCATGGAGTCTAGTCACAATTCCAAAGAGGTCGTACGTTATGTACAGTGGGAATGTGACCTAAACCTCCATTTTCTACCAACAAACTGTTAGATTAGCAAACGCAAAGAAACAAATACCTACTATAATGCTTGAAACTGAACTAGAAATCTAAATTTCTACCACATAGGTCTTAAACTATTAGTACACTACATCCTACGTACAATACAGTAACAATTTCAATCCATTAAAGCTCTACTTTGAGACAAAACCAGAAATTCACACTAAAACACCATTGTCTTTTTCTTGAATTCAAAAACTCCAATCAAAGTAAAATGCTTCCAACCTTGCTCTCAGGTCAAGGGACACCCTATATAGGTCAACGAAAGTAGTTATTCCTCCCCTTGGTTGGACATGTCAGTTACATTGTGGCAAAGTTGCAAAATGCACCATTTTGCAACTTTTGCCAATTTCTAGTAAACTAAGTAAAATGAGTTTCTAAACTCATCCACCCTTCCTCAATTTCTATCCTAGGGATAAAAAATATTCCTAAGCTATCTCCTCTACTCAATGGTCAACATGACCTTCATGGTAACACATCAAAAACAAAAATTCATCCTAGATTTCCTAATTGCCTAGTGTAACTGCCTAGTGTTTCCTAGGTGCTCCTGCACCAAGAATCATGGGAGTATTCATAGGTCATGCTGACCTATTTTGGTGAAAAAAATGCTTTGGTTACTTCTACAAGGTATTTCTATTGGAGTTTTGAGCCAACAAGTTTTTGGGACACACATTTCATTCATTTAGGTCGACCTAGTTGATGATATGAATATTTGTGGAAGATATATATGTATAGAGGACAATTCATTCATGAAGGAAGAGAGTAGTGTGTGTGATGTAATGCGATGTAATCTTGTGCATGCACATAAGAGTGACATTGAAGGATGAAGTGTGTAAAGTCAGTTTTTTGAGTAAAACAAGGAATTTTGTTTTCAACATAGAGTAGATGCATTGTTTGCAGTTTAAACTCTTGCAGTGATCCACTTTTGTATGGAAATATGTTGATGTTGTAGCCCCTTTTTCACACAATTAATCCTTCACATTGAATTTGCACACTTCATCTTCAATATATTTCTCAATCTCAATTCATCATGCCTCAATACCTTGATAAATGATTTTTAGAAGAAACGTATGTTATCACACAGGTCAGCTCCAAACACATACAATATGAAGAGAAAAAGAGATACAAATCAATACACTGCATATGAAGATAAAAAAAATCTCAACACGTCCTCCAAAGAAATATTAGTTAAATAGGATCAACCATAGATGAAGGAAACAAGCCTATCAAGCCAAACTGCATCAATACCACCAAAACCACCAACTATTCAACTTTGTACCATTAGGGAGAATCCAAATCTTTCATGAAAACCAAGATTCAAGAGTTTTAGCCCATGTACAATATCTCTTCAACATTTTCTTGAAAATTTTGATCTTCACGTTAGAATTGTGAAATAAGCACAAAACCACGATCCACAGTATCAAACAACAAACAAATACACCTTCCAGGCAAGAGATCTACAAACAATTGTAAAACACTCCCAAGTTTAGCTTAAGTGCATGAGAATAAATTATAATAATAATCAATTAAAGATTAATTTATTATTAGGTAATGCGTGGTTACTATAACACCCCCCTTAAGATGAACTTAGGGAGTAGCTAAAAACCTTAAAAAGAATGCATGATGGGTCCTGACAAATAGGGCCATGTAAGGTACCCTTGTACAAATAGAAGATATCTATAATATGGAGAAATAGAGAAAACCTCATGGGAAAAACTCCACTCCAAGAAGAGATGAAAACCAAGTGAAGGACTAAAGAATCCTCCAAACAAGACAATGTTGTCCCAAAAGATAGGAACAAAGGATGAACAAAAAGAACACGACTAAAGCATGAAGAAGCTGCAAACACTGTCGAAGAATGACTATTGTAATGTCGAAAATAGGAATGAAAGAGTTTCCATATGGTAAGTGATCCCATCTCATTGAAATCTGAGTAACCAACCAGTGTACATTGTATCTAAAAGATACATAGAAACAAATGTGTATACATAGCTCCTCCAGCGACAAAGCATTAACACCAACAATAGAAGCCCCTCCATAATGATGAAAAAGGAGAGGTTTTGACAGGTACATTGAAACTGAATTCCAGAAAGAAGTGCATGAAGAAGAATCAGGAACATATGAACGTGCAAACATGAAAGTACCCACATATAAAGGGTGTGAAAATAAAAGTCACACTGCAAACAATATATGCAAAGTGATGTGCAAGATCCCATAAAAGATACACCTTCTATGGCACTTTATTTTAGTTCATTTACATAATGAAAAATTCATACAATGGGAGCCCATAATGTCCAAAGAAAAGAACCATGCTAAAAATACAATTCTCCCATTCAGAAACTATTGCTTGATGGAAATTTTGTAACTTGTACTTCAAGAAGAGAAAGCAAACACCCAAAGTATGGGATGTAGAGATATAGCCCGTCAAAATTATAGTGATAAAGAACTAAACAACAAGCGACAGGAAAGATATGAGATTTTTGGGAAAACAAGGGGGTCAAACTAGAAATAAACACCGTGAAAGGCTTGAAATTTCCTACCCGTCAAAAATTACAATGGAAAAGTCTGTCAGTATAGTGAGATATAGCCTCGAATGGAATTTTGGCCAGAAAAGCCAATGAGAGGGCTAAGTAGGAAAAGAAGTCTTATGGGGAATTTAGCAAAGATACCTCAAATGTGGAAGTCTTCGTTAGGTGTCTTTGAGTAAAAATCTCCTCGGGTACAATGCATATACGATGTTATTGCAAAAAAATTGCAAAACCGTATTTTATTTTTTAAGTTCAAGAAACATTTAAAATAAACTATTCTCTTTATAAAAAAAACATACTCAAAAAATTATATTTTTAATGGATTTACTTTTTTTAAAATGTAAAATATTTTAAAACGAAAGGGGTTACCACCCTTGGCGGAGTTTTTTATACCAAGATGGAGTAAGGTAGTGCCACTAATTTTTCCCTACCACCCCATGAAATAGGAGAATTACCGCCAGGTATGTAGAGAGGATTCAAACCAACTTTCTGAGATATTACTTTGACCTAAGTTAAGTTAAAACCGTGTTCGTAGTCGCTCGCTCTTTTATCCATGAAAATTTGAAACCACAAAATATTAATCTAAACAAAGTAAATTATAAACAAAATTGAACAAATTACAAAGACAATCATAAGAAGGCCGATCAAAACACTAAAAAGTGAACCCTAGGATTAAATAATTATTAAAGTGTCAAAGTTTAGCTTAAGTGAAAAATAAGGTAAAAGGTGACTTAATTAATAATTCAATATGATTAAATTAATTAAGTAAACAACCTATTACTCTAACACCCCCCCTTAAGATGAACTTAGGGAGAAGCTAAAAAACTAAGGATTGATGCATGGAAGCAAAGATGGGTCCCGACAACTAGGCCTAATGAGGTACCCATGTACAATTGTAAAAGATCTCTCACAATAGGAGAAAAGGAGAAAACCTCATGGGAAAAACTCCTCTCCAAAAGAGAGAAATACATGTGAAGGATTAAGAAGCCTCCAAACAAGAATATCCCAAAAGAATAGGAATAGGTGAAGGACTAAAGAAGCCTCCAAACAAGAGTGAAGGACTAAAGAAGCCTCCAACAAGAGTGAAGGACGAAGAAGCCTCCAACCAAGAAGAAATTGTCCCAAAAGATATTCTCCAGATAATTACAATGAGGGTTGATTGCTTATAAGAGCAAAGCCTTAAAGGAGAAAGGGATTAAATCATGATAAGTGTCAAAATCACATGAGATGAGACATAATGATCTAATATTAGCTCAACTAATAAAGTATTAAAACACTCCTAAGTTTAGCTTAAGTGCATGAGAATAAATTAGACTAATAATCAATTAAAGATTAATTAATTATTAGTTAATGCATGATTACTCTAACACTTCATATGCTGGCACAATGGAAGAAACCCATTGAATATATAGGAATAGAGCATTCCAGATAAACTGTAACTTGAAAAATGATCTTGCAGACCACCAAAACACTAGATACTGCAAAGTAGTGTGCATTTAACATTAGTGATCATGTATTAAAAATCACAAGGCCATCACTTTATTTTCTAAGGAATGCAGAGCATCCCAACATGCCTTTACCAATACTTTTCTTTGCTAGGGCATAGATCGAAACACTGTCACTTATAAATTTAGTGTAAGGTGTAATGACTTGAATTATTGAATATAAAACCTTCACATCTCGACCATATTATCTTTTGATCCATAAGAAAAAGGCTTTCTCTATGGAGGGATGCGGACCACATTACCATGACTCTATAATAGAGTAGACATAGTAAAATCCTTCACATTTTTTTGCAAATTATCTTCATGTACGGTACACCAAACCAATAAGATATCAATGTAGGCATGTTGGAAACATATTGGAATAGGTGTACCCACCTTTGCATCACACTTAGACATCAAGCTGATCACCACTCTTCAAATACTACTTTGTTGAATCTATCATTAGATATTTTTGCACAACAACTAATGTTGGCAACACAAGGACAAACAACTGAGAGGGGGGGTGACTCAGTTGTCACAAAAAATCACAACTTACTATCTTTATTAACCTTATTCTCATTTCTGATTATTAACCATGAAAGCATAAATCATCAACACATTAGAAACACACATAACACCAAGTTTTTTTTACGTGGAAACCCTGTTAGGGGAAAACCACAGTGGAGGTCAGTCCACAAGATTATACCTTGTTAAAAGTATCAAGAATGAAAAGGGGAATGCACATGCATTAAGGCACACTACCTAGAGCTCACTGCTCAATTACAACAAGGCTTACTACCCAAAGGAAGACACACTGTCTTACAGAAATATTTAGATTACATACGTAGGGATTTGAACTGATAAAATAGCTTCTGCTAATGCCTGATCACAGTTCTGGTTAACCACATGAACACTTCTTCACTTTTCTTCACTCTTCTTTGTACTATACTCTGCATTTGAATGATTTAGAACATTATTCACACACACACATTCGACATACCTCAAAAGAAATAAACAATCGCTTATATATATCTGCAACAAGAAATTAAATCGCTACATGTCGGCCTCAAGAAAATAATAAAATGAATACAAACTATTGGCCCAAATCAATAACAATTATTAATGTGAATCAACCAAATTTGGCCACAACATAGTAGAAGACAAAATAACATCTTAGAACGCCATTACCTTCAAAGAATTATTCTCAGACCCACAACCGCCTTCCTGAACTTACGCAGCCATTAGAACATGCAAGGGTGCCAGACATGCAGAAGATTCTGCTTGAATCAAAGGCCTAGCGATCAATGCGGACATGCAACATAGATAGAGCACACAATCTAGAGAGCATCCTAAAACATCACTTGAATCACCTTTCTAAATCATCACAACAAATGAACTTCAGAAATCGCATCACATCTTTATTCTGAGGGAACCTGTTGAAGTAACATAAAGAAGTATCATAATACAAATCTTTACTGTATTTCTTCGATCAAAACTTCACATGAGATCTTTGGAAACTCAATTATGGATAAACTAGACATACTCGACAAAGAAACTGCTTTAGTTCACGATTCTAGTGTAAATGTATTGAACTCATAGAAGGCTGGGCTTTACTGCGCTGGCAACCAACAACTCGACACCACTTTCTAGTTTTTCTAAACTATCGCCGAGCATATACAACTTCAAATTCATTAATGCTAGTGGTGACGTCAATGCCAACCACGCATATCAACAACCCGCAACCACAACATCCAACAATCTCTTCCGAAATTGGTGGAAACACATGATGAACAACACCATCAATGGAACTACGCCCCACTCCCCATAGGTTACGTTTTTTCTCCTCAACAACTCTTCTACATGACTCTTCTCTCACAAGGGTTCTTCTTCCTAAATTTTTCCACATTGTCTTCTCCCTTTGGCATCGTGACAAGGAATCTCTTTACTCGAAAACAAATATATCTGAAGACCACACATATCTGAACATTTGGCTACCCAGTAGCATCCACCACAACATCAATCCAGATCAAGATAGGACTATGAAAATCACTGACTGATGCAAAACAATGCATCTTAGTTCTGATTAGGAGGGGTAATCACCCCTAAATTCCCTCTAAGATACTAAAAAGTATCCTTAGGCAATGGCTTGGTAAAAATGTCTACAATTTGTTCCTTAGTAGGCACATACTCCAATCTGACTTCCTTTTCACTCACCTTCTCTCTCAAAAAGTGAAACTTGATAGATATATGCTTGGTCTTTGAATGCAACACAAGATTCTTAGAAATGTTAATAGCACTTGAATTATCACATAATATAACAATAGGATCATCATACACAACTATGATATCCTTCAACATCTACTTCATCCACAATATTTGAGTACAATTGTTTGTAGCAATAATGTATTCGACCTCTATAGTAGATAAAGAAATGGCATTATGCTTTTTACTTAACCATGAAATTAGCTTCTTTCCCAAGAAAAATGCATCACCACTAGTACTTTTTCTATCATTCACATCACCAGCCCAATCAGCATCAGTAAAGGCACTCAAAGTAAGATCATCATCTTTAGGATACCATAGGCCAAAATCAATTGTCCCCTTCAAGTATCTAAAAATCCTCTTCACAGTAGTCACATGAGATTCTTTAGGATCAGCTTGAAATCTTGCAACAATACATACAATATTCATGATATAATGCTTAGTTTGAGTTAAATACAACAATCCACCAATCATTGATTTGTATCTAGTATGATTTTCCTTCAAAGAATCATCATCTATTTTCAACTTACATCCGGTCACCATGGGTGTACCAAATGGCTTTGAATCTTCCATACCAAATTTCTTCAACAATTCTTTCACATACTTGGACTGAGATATAAAGATCCCTTTGTTCAATTGAGTAATTAGCAATCCCAAAAATAATTTCATCTCTCCAATCATTGACATCTCATTTCACTTTTGCATCTCATTACAGCGGCTTCATGCAAACTATATCTCCTCCAAAAATGGCATTATCATCAACAAAACTTCCGGGAGTAAATCTTTATCCTTCATTCTCAAAATACAAATTGCTCGGTGATTGCTGCTGATGGCTGGCTGATACCGCCAATTTACCATGCTCTTGCGTTGCCAGTCCATACGGTGCTTTCGCTCTTCAGCAGACAAACCATATCACGCAGTGATTTCAACTAAAATCCATCAGTTGCTCAACATACACCTCTTCTTCTTCGCCATTTCGAAATACTGCATCATCTAATAAATGCCTTAGTTTTGTAAGCGGCGCAACCAGAAACAATCTCGCTTCAATTCCTACAACCGCCGGGGCGAGATTCTCTTTAGAAATCAATTCCTTCCATTTGGAATATCCCTTACACACCAATTATTGCTTTTGTTTCCCGCAACCACTTCACTTTGCTCCTGTTTTGTTGGAGTTTGTTTCCAGAATTCCGTTTTAGTTCAAATTTGAAATTTTTATCCCTTGGAGTCTAGGAACAGAATCTAAGCATCATTCTTCTCAATTTATTTGTAGCTCTTCTTTCATTGCTTCATTAATGTTCACATACTACCACATACTTCATTCACATTGTTAGGCTTGATCTTAAAATCAAATAATAGTAATTGTAAATCTTTCTACTAGTCAAGACACCTTTATTCTTATCACCAATGATTTGATATTTTAGATGATTCAATCTGCCTGGCTTGAGGAGTCTGGGGCGTTCTTGAACTTCAGGCTCTTGTGATCTCTTTCTGTACTTTCACTAATTTCCCCTTCCTCTTGATCTTCTTGATTCACTGAAATGATTTGAAGTCTGAACTTGCTTTCCTTTGTTTGTACTATCATTTTGATCATCAGAATCATATCCACGGGTTCTAGATGGTCTAGCTATGTCTCCATCCAATATAACATTTTCACTTTCAACCATTTTTCTTCAATCTCTTATTGCTTAGCACGATGAGCCTTTCTTTTTTTAGTAGAAGTAGCAAAATATTGCTGCATCACTCCTATCACATCAAACTTTTCCTAAAATATTATTCATCTCTTACAGGTAGCATTTACTCCCAAATATTTTGAGAAATATTTATGATGGAAAACATGAGAAGCTGGCGTCCAGCTCAAAGGTAGGTGCTTTTAATGCTTCACCTTTGAGTTGGGGAATTTGCGCGGTTGAGGAATGTAAAGCGATGGCCACTCATGACTTCTCTCCAATAGATATGGGGAACATTTCCTTTTAGCATCATAGTTCTAGCAACATCTTTAATTGTTTTATTCTTCCTTTCCACAACTCCATTTTTTTGAGGGGTCCGCGGTGCAGATAATTGTTTCTTTATTCAAAGCCTGCACTTGACAAAACCAATTAAACTCACGAGAGTGAATTCCACCACCCTCTATTTTGATCTCTGGACATTTTGTCTTGAGACCGGAGTCTCTGTCTCAACCATAGCCTTAAAGAGATCTTGAACTTCTAAAAGGCTTCCAAATTTCCTCTGCAGAGAAAGTGGCCACATCATTCTTGAATAATCATCAATAAGAAACATGAAGTAAATGTAACCTTGTAAACTTCTGACTCTAGAAGGAACACAAAAATCAGTATGCACAAGCTCCAACAATTCATTTGAATTATGTTGTTTGCTCTGAAATGAAATTCTAGTTTTTTTCCCCAATTGACATTCCTTGCCAATGGAATTAGTAGGTTTCATCAACTTAGGAAGATCTCTCATTGCCTGAGTAGAACTTATCTTGATAATATTGTAAAAATTTACATGACACATTCTTCTATGCCACAACCAACTTTCATCAACTCGAGAAATCAAACAACTTTTACTAGCAACATTCAAATGAAAGATATTACCTCTTGTTTTTGTACCTGATGCAATTACATTTCTAGAACACCCCAATATTTTGCACTTTCCATGCTTGAACTAAAGATTGTAACCCTTATCAACCATCTATCGGAAACTTAAAATATTATGCTTCAGACCTTCCACATACATGACATCATTGATATTGTTCTTTCCATTAAGAGAAATGCATCCTTTGCCATGGATCACACCAGCTGTGTTATCACCAAATCTCACAACACCACCATCAAACTTTTCCAAGCTCACAAACTTACTTTTATCTCCTATCATATGATGAGAGCATCCATTATCAGTCACCCATTCATCTTTCTCTTCAACTCGAGCAGCTAGGGCTTTCTCCACATTTGCACAGCTAGTAGATTCAGTAGGCACAAGATTATTTTCCTTGATAGCAATAGATACCCATTTGTCCTCACTTCCATTTACTTTATCAGATTCATCATCTGTCACTCCATAAATAGCATAATAACATTTCTTTTGAAATTTAGGCTTGTTATGTCTTGGTTTAGAAGCTCTTTCCGGACACCTTGATGCAGAATGACCTATCTTCTTGCAGGAAAAACATTTAATATGCAACTTTCCTTTATACTTACCTTGTCCTTTAGCTTCTCTTTTCATAATCAGTGCTTCAAGCTCATCTAGTTCTCTTTCTTCTTCTTCAATCTGTCTCATTTCTTCTTCATACTTGAATGTCTTTCTAGAAAAACTCTCTCCTGGATCATATCTCTATTTATCTCTTCCAAATGTAGTAGCCTTGAATGCAGATTCTATCTTAGGAAGACCGTCACCAAATTCACTCAACTCAAAAGTAGTAAGCTTACCAATCAACATATCTCAAGTAACATTTGTCACAGTCCGGAGATCTTCAATAGCTATAGCTTTGACTTTGTAAGCAGTAGGCAAGGATCTAAGCACTTTAGCAATAATCTCTGATTCTTCCAACTGTCCACCAGCACATTTGATACCACACACAAGTTCATTCACTCTTTGCATGAAAGTAGTTCCGGTTAAGCACATGAACACTTCTTCACTTTTCTTCACTCTTCTTCACACTCTACTTTTCCTTCGAATGATTTAGAAGATTATTCACACACACACATTCAACATACCTCAAATGAAATAAACAATTTCTTATATATATCTGCAACAAAAAATTAAATCGCTCCATGTCGACCTTAAGAAAATAATGAAATGAATACAAATTGTCGGCCCAAATCAATAACAATTATTAATGCAAATCAACCAAGGTCAGCCACAACATAGTGAAGACCTAAAATAACATCTTCAAACATGAACCACCTTCAAAAATTACTCCTTGAAGACCCACAACATGCTACAAACACCTTATCGGCCAAGAACATGAAAGACATGAACACGCAAGAGAAAATATTGGATCGAAAGAACAACGATCAATGCGGACATGCAACACAAATAGAGCACAATCTAGAAACATCCAAAAACATCATGAGTCACTAGAGAAGCATCCACAACAACTGAACTTACTAAAAAAGCATCATCTTCATTCAAGAACACAAACTAAAGTAACACAAATATTGTCAGAATACAAATCTTCATAACTCAATCAAAACATCACGCGGATCTCTGAAACTCAACGTGGATAAACTAGATATACTCAACAAGAAACCCTTTAGTCCACAACCTCTGATCATCAACGCATTGAACTCACCGATAGACTGAACTTCACTTCAACACTGACAACCTGCAACTCATTTCACTACAATTTTCTCAATATCCTCGACATATACAGCTTCAAATGCATTAATGCTAATAGTGTTGACATCAATGACAACCACAACATCCAAAAACTAACTCAAACCTCATCACACACACTTGACATCAATGACAACACATTTAGGGTTGACATCAATGGCAACACATATTTCCAAAAAAAGGGACTGGTAACCTTACATTATAAAGGGATTCATAAGACAACTTAGGGCATTAGGTACTAGGTAAGCAAGTCAATGACCAATTATAAATAAATTTCAAGGAAGAACAAAGCGAGTATGATTTCTTAAGCATTTTTAGACTTAAATGTTTAGGAAGGGAAAGATTTTGCAAAACCCTAGCAAGAATGACATCATTTTTGTAATTTCTAGATATAGACAATACAAAGAGCCAAAAACTTTAAAAATTATACTACCACAATGATATCCTTTGAGATTTACAACTAATTCTTCTTAACAATCCTTGTATACATTCAAAACCCTCAAGATCTTTAATACAAAAATTCTACTACTTGAATAGAAGCTATATGAGAAATATTCAATTATATAAATAGAAACAATGAACATGAATGACCTTTGATCAATTTTTATTCATAAAAGAGAGAAAGTATATAATTTAGGATACAATTGACTATAAAATTATCACAATATGTTCATATATTCTGAATTTGTATTACTATACAAAATGACAATTACATCTAAATTTTCCCTATAAGACCTAGACCAGACTAGAACAGACCTAGAGCACAAATTCTTTGCTTACAAAATTCCAAGATCCTTTGCAAATGGCTTAGAATTCCATTTTATAGAACAAAGGAGTAACAAGATTATAGTCATGGATATATGCCACATTTTCAATTGACAATCTTATCCTCAAGAAGAGACAAAAATGAATACAACTACAAAAATAAACTTTCACTAAAAGAAAAAGTAGTTGTAGAGGCCATTAAAGGAAATATTCTTTGATCTTGTAATGATGAGGTAGCATGGAGAAACTAAATGATGATTCTATTAATATTTTCCATCTATGTTGAGAATATATACTTTTAGGAAACCATTAGAGTTGATGTTGATTGCAATAAAAGACAAAAAGGAGGAAAACTTCAACAAACCTATCTAGACAACTAATTTCTTCAAAATGTCATGTCATTTAATTTATTGTAATTTTCATCCCATCCTACATATGTCCTCTCTAATGGTCATGGGAATGAAAGCACCTTTTCCACATTGTGATTGTATTCTAGATATCTTGCTTCCAAAAGTGCTCTAGTTTCTTTACAAAATATATCTAGACCTTGCTTGGAGGAGATTAAAATCTTGCTCAAAAATAGTTGTGCACAAAGCTGAGTTGGAAACTCATATTATCAAATCATTCTATTAGCTTTTATAGCATGCTCCACTACTTATTTGATGGAAGTGCAATTTTTTCTAATTTATAGTATCTAACTTGAAAATTTGTTAACAATTCATAATTGAAATTGGAACTTGATGTGAATGTTCCAATCAAAGTTGCATTCAAGGCTACCAATGGTTTGATGAAATCCAAATAATTCACCTCATCTGAGTTCTGAGGAAACTAGTCCAAATCAATCTTCCTTATATCCTTCATCTTCTTTCTAAAAGTATCATTTCTAATGAATCACTTTGTTATTTCTAAAGCCAAGGGAAAACCAATATTTTTCAAGTTCTCTACTTTTTATCTATCTTCTCCATCTTTTCTACAACTTGATCTAGAAATTCCTCTATTTCACATATTCCCAAACACTTTTGAATGATATATGACACCTTTATTGAGGCATCAATCTAGTTGTGAATTCCTTTGGATTTCAATTCATTATCACTAGCTTTGTAGACTATTTACAAAATTTTATTTGCAATTTTCTCTCTTGAAATCATATTTTTATTGCCAACTATGTATTTTTTGAGCTTCCTATTATGTACTATCAAAGAATCAATCAATTGAAAAAATTCACACAAATGATCAATCCTCTCCATTATTTCCTCCTAAATCTTTTGTTTCATATCCCTCATTGTTTCTCTACAAAATGTAGTTAACTTATTCTAACAAAAATTTATTTCATTTTGTGCTTCCCTTAGTTGTACCTCCAATCTTTCCTTAATTTTTCTTTGTTCTTCCAATTTTTGTTCCCAATGTTTTACATTTTTTTTTTCAAATTGAATTTTAATTTATTTATTGAGTCACTAGCTTTCACTAGATTTTGTTTCAATTTTTCTGAAGTGGCTTTTACATCATCATATTTCTTTATTCTCCCATCTAACCTTTGCGTCATTTCATTCAATTTCAGTTCCACCACTGTTTGTTCATCCTCTTTTCTTGTAGATGTAGAGGCATATTTTTTTATTCTTTTTTTTGTAATTCATTTCTCTTGTTATCTATTGCTTTCCTCTTTTCTTTTTCATTTGCTAGGTCTTCCTATAACTTTTCTATTTGAATATGAAACCTATTTTATCTCTCTTACTTTAGCAATGATGTGTATACCAAATTGTTGTTCTTTTTTATACATTAATTTTGTAATAATTTTTGTATCCAAAAAATCCAATTGGAAACTACTCACCTAAAATTCAAAGTGATTCATCTGATTCTCTAGTTTATTTTGAACTTTAGGAACAACAAATATTTACTCCATGGTTTATGTATTTGAGTCAAATAAGGGTAATACCTTGTTTGTTGCAGGATCTGAAGTTATAATAAATGTACTCTATCATTTCCTTTCTTTTTTATACATTTCTAATTTCTTTTTAAACTCAATGTTGTGATCAAAACTTGGGGCTATAGATGGAATGCTTGAATGGCGAAAGAGTACTCGTGGTGATGGGAACATCTCCAATTATCTAAGACTAAGGCTGAGGATTAGCCATTTCTATTACATTCACACCAACAACTAAAGAAGTTCCTAGAAATAACTCCTTTGGGGTGGAAATTAAGGTAGTGGTACTGGTAGTTGGACTTGGACATGTCATAATCCTTTGCTTCTTTAGAATGCCTTGATCACTAGGTGTTCGTGTAGAATCTTGTACTATTAGTTTTGGCCTCTAGTGTGTAATTTTTTGTTGTAGCACATGTTGAACAATACTAGTAGTACTACCCATACCATCGACACCACTAGTAGTGCCAGTTGCACTAGAATCTCTACCATTTCCTAGTTGTGATTGTATCTGACCATGAGGATTTGGAGCTATAATAAAATGAATTATTTCACTTGTTTTTATATTCACTTAGTATTTTTTATCAACTCCAAATCCTTGTAAATCACTAGGTTTTCTATGGCCTAACTCTATTGGCACCCAAATGCCTTGTCCTTTGGACCCCAAACCACCACCTCATAACCTATTTTTTAGCTATGGCTGCTCCTAAAGTATATGCTTATTTTGCGGTGTCACTTAAACCACATTTGACTTTGCTTGCATATTCTACAATTTATTCTTCCCTACATCAAATTCATCATCACTTTCTTGAACTTCAGAGGGATGCTTTTTATTCCATAAATTGCTAAACTCATAATCTTCTTAGATCTCTTGAAATGTTGCACTAGTTTTTGGTTTACCTAGATCCTTCCTCATAGACCAAAAGGTAGTAATTTTTTATTGTGTCCAATGTTCTTCTATACAAGATATTCTCAGTGAATCTAGTATTTTTACTGAATTATATGGGCGCCACATTTTTCATAAAAATATCGTACCTCCTAATTTTCTTCTCTGCTTCTCTCTATTGGTGTAATGCCATTATTTATATTGACTATTGTTCAAAAGAAATACCTTTCTTAGCAGTAATTTTATCCATTACTTTTTTGACCTCATCCTAAGAATTCTTGCTTTTTGAAATTTCTAGCAAGGGTTTACTTTCATGTTGAATTCTACTTGTAACATTTTTATTGGCCAAAAGCCTTGCTTTAATGACAACGCATGGGTCATACTACAAGTGTGAGCTTAAACCATTTTTTTTATGTTCATGTACCACAGTGAATGTTTTCTCTTGGATGTGAACCCTCCACATGAAAAAGGTAAAGAAGAAAATATGCTCTTCTTTTGCTTACTGACAAAGTATAGTTTATTTGTACTCTCCATCTATCATGCATATTATAATACAAAAACCCTCTATGTCACTGTTACCTATTTTTCACTTCAAGCTCAAATAGGTAGAGCTGAATGAAATTCATTATTGATAGGTATAGAATTTTTCATTGATCTATTTGAAGTATTCATTGATCATCATAGAAGATCATTTTACATATGAATCATAGTTTTATTGTGCAAGCATTTAAAACAGAAAATTGAGGAAAACTTGGATAGTAATGCTTTTTATTCATCTTGAAAAAATGTTGAATCCCACACAAGTCGTGGGAGTAACTTAATTTGATTTTTACAATCAAATAAAGGGTGCATGAGCAAAAGCAAAATATACAACTAAAAATAGAGGAAGAATAGGGTAGAATGTGATTTGTCATTGCCTGGAATGATGAATCATTGACAAGTTGAGGAATGTTGTGACGCTAGTTCCAGCTCCAGCTCCATTTCTAGTTTCAGCTCCAATTCCAGCTCCAACGTACCTACAAGTTGAGGGAAATGTTGTTAGAGTAATGCAAATCAAATCCTATCATATACCTACGCTACCAACAGAAATATAGAATACAATTGATCAGGCATCCATCAAATGATTACAAAAATCAAGAGGAAAAACATAACTCAATGGAAGCTTTCAGCTTCTTTTATTTTACTAACATGTTTGTTTCAATGTGTAGGAACAGGTTCATCATGTTCGAGATCATTTCATCATATATGTGGAGGAAAACGGGCTCCCACAAGGGTAGAGCCCGCCATATCATAAGGACACTTCTCATTCGCATCATATATGAGAGTTATTTAATCAAGGAAAGAAACAATTATCATCTAGGACTATCATCAAGAAGTCTAATTCAGCATGGTAAAACAAATTGCACAATTATTTTTGCTCATCATTCAAAGGAAACAATTAGAAGTATATTGCATTTATCATCTCTTGTTTCAGCTGTACCTTTCATTTATGTTCACATTTTAATAAGGCATTGGGCCCTTTATATTGAAAGGAAAGCAGAGTATTCAAAAAGATAATTGTTTCTTACAAATGAAAAGTAGCATTCTCATAGTTTATAATCAATGCAAATCATCAACAAGAGTTTCAGCTAATCAAAAGAAATAAGACATGACAAGTGAACAAATTTGTTTTCAGTAGAAAGCAGCAATTTTTGGCTTAGTCAGCATTTAAGAGGTATGGAAGATACATATTCATCAAACAGGCATGTATATTACAAGTGCTAGATCAAAGCAACAGAGTAGGGACAAGAGACAGTTCAGATCAAATGGAGACTTAGCCTGTATATTCGAGTTAATATAATGGCATTAGATTAAAAAGTGAGACATCAATAAGAAATCAAAGAAATGGTAGTACCATCAAAGAAGCAGCCATGCACGTGCATATAAGGTTTTGTTGTGTAAGCTAAAAGGAAACTAATGTGAAAGAAAGACAGTGCATGTTTATTTTTTATCATCAAGGATATCAATGCACCAAAAGAATGAAAGAGTTTGTGTTCAACCTATGATTTGCATTGAAATAAAGGCAGAAAGCTACGGAGAAGTTAGAGGAAAAAAAAATAGTGGATTTTGCATAGCGATAATGTCTTACATGCTTTACTTCATTTTTGTTCATTTTGAATATAAATTAAGCCTATCTTTGCATAATGAGGATGTAATTAAGGTAATCGTGGCAGTCTCCATTACTAAATGTAGTCAAAAGATTGATGAGAAAAGAGGCTGTGATAGTGGTCAAGGAATGATGTAGTCATTTTATAAAATGTTGCTCTTGCTTTACATTAGAGAAGTGCATACTAGAAGCATCAAGCAAAATAGTTTATCTACAGGTAGACATTGACAACAATGATGTAGTCAAACCAGTCACCTAACAATAACAAGGTGCATCATGTTGGCGAAAGGAAAGAACAACAAAGCATGCATTCTAAGTATTTGAGAACATAAAGTACCGTCAAATTTTCCAGATAGCAATGAATTGTAAGGAGTTAGTAATCATTCTGGAGACAACAACCATGCTTTCTAAGTATTTGAGACATTCATTATAAAGGTATAGTTTTAAATATAAAAGATTGTGTATGTCAGATGATCCAAATGACATCAAAGAATACAGTGACTTTGTCCACGTTGACAGCAACATGTATTAAATTTAACTATGAAGTCTGCACATACATAGGCTTTAGTAAGCAAATACCTGTTCATTTCCAGCAAGAGGCTTCCAAGGGCTTTACATACCAAAATTTATAGTAAGCAAAGCTTCAAAAAGAAATTTCAAAATAAATAAATGGAAGGCCCATATCTTATTTCTACATATTGTTTAGAATACAAAAAGCATAGAGAGACAGGTGTGGCGATGGGTGATAGATATGAGCCTTTCAGATAGTCATGAGGGAAAATTACCCAGAATGAGCTCAAGTTATAGAAAATTTTACTTTCCTTTCTTGCATTGAAAGGAAACTTGAGAAAGAAAAACTATACACACAAAATGTTCGGCCTGCAAAATATATATATCACCAGGAAATGAGCCAAGCATATATGGAGATTTGGGTTTTTGAAACCCTTGTTTTTTAAATTTTTGTTTAAAGTCAAGATTTTTCTTGATGTTGGCCATAGAGATCTCATAAGCCGAACTCTTCTTTTTCATAAAAGAAATCAAAGGAGAAAGGTGAGCTTACATAGAAAACAAAACCAGATTCAGTTTGCATATATCCAAGAAAAAATCCATTATGACAGCTTGAAAGAGATGGAAAATATTTATGAGAAAAAAGGAAATCAACTTACCAGCGCTGTCATATACTTCCAGAAGTTCTTTCTTGACATATGTTTTCCAGTTCAATTCATATGGCAGCCACAGTAGAGGGTAAATCACAGCAATGGCATCCAAGAACAAAGGAATAACACAAAATATGTCATATTTATGAACAGACGCGCCATTTAGGCCTCAAGAAAAGCATTCAAATGCTTGAAAAGACTCAGATTTGAGAAAAAATGAATTTCATTTTACCTGTTACGTTCAAAATCTCTCAAGGAATTATAAAAATTGGCAAGAAGAAGATCAAGTTCGAACTGAAACCCTCCATGGCGGCGGTCGACAGCTTCTTCATGAAGCTTCTCAAAGTCAAAGCAATGGTAATGATTTAGGGTTGGATGATTGTTTTTGTTCATTCACCCTAAATTCATTTTTGGTATTTTTGTGAATGATTTTCAATAATCATTATGTTCCTTATTCTCCCCGTGGCCATGACTTTTAAGTCAATGAGCCTAGCAAGTGGTCGGCCTTATCAAGCAATGAAGATTGGTGCTAAAGTGTTATGGCATAACTTTTAAATTATTGACAAATTTATGCCAAGTGTGGTCGAATGGTGGTTATTTAGTGAAAAATGCAAAATACACACTAAATATGATATATGGAGCTTGAAGATTATGAAGCAAAGAAATATATTTTCTAAATTAGCTTTATTCTTTTTATTTTTTATTTGCATTAAATAATGTAAATGGATTAATTAAATGATGCATTATAAATCATTTAATTAATTCATCATCTTAAAATGCAAATAAGAATATTATGTAAAGTTAAATCATATTTTACTTCAGTTCTACATCAGATTATCAACTGGAGAGTTATCGTGAGAAAGATGGACTTTAAAATGTGCATGGGCGAATTGGTAAAAATGAGGCAGTTTTGCATGCTTTAGCCCACCTTTTCAGGGATTTCAGTTCAATTCGAGTTGCAGATCAGTTACGTGCTTTATGACTGCAGGTTCAAGACTGAGTTCACTCATTTTTGCATGAGTTTGGACCACATTTTTAGGGATTTTATACTTGTGCTCGGATTTCACTTTGGAATTGTCATTTTTCACTTTTAGATCACTTTCAGTTGCTTATTCATGCACTTTGAAGTGCATTCATATTGTATATATTGAAAAAGTTTATCTTTTCATTCTAGTTCTTTTTTCCTGCTTACACATACAGCAGTGAGGCATTGTAACTCAACACATTTTCATTCAAGAATTGTAATAGAGCTTTCAGTATAGTTTTTGCTTCTCAATATTTCTTGAGTTTTATTGTCACATAAATGATTTGATTTAAACACTATGATTTAATCTTGAATCCTTTTTTTTTTATCTCATTGACGCTTTAAAAAACAAGAAGATTTCATGTTATAATTCAAGCTGCATGTTGTGTTTAACAAAAATTTCAGTCATTTGTATCTGTGAGAATCTAGTTTTTCCTCTTACAAACATTGAAATTTCAAACCTTCATGTGGAATATTGGTGAATTTCATGATCTTAGTTGAATTGTGAAATATAGAACTTTATTGTAGCAGTTTATAGATTTAGGATAACGAATAGAATCTCAAAATTTTTGGTGCAATCACCTCTCGTAGCTTTAGGATTTCAATTCAAGCAAGCTTTCTATCTCTTTCCCTACCAAGTTAGTTAGTTTTTAGGAGGTCTTCATCAGGGAACCGACCCTCTCTGGAGATTGATTCTCAAAATTAGGCAACCCACAGGCCTGAGAATCATTCCATGTTTCAACATATTGTTGAATTTAACTATTCAAGCGTTCGGGTGCAAACTAATTGACAACAATCACATGTATTGGAAGTTTGTATGGCTCTACTCTTGATCTATAAAATCTTAACACAATATATTCTCCTATGAAGTACTAGTCAACCAATTGCAGTTTTGATCCCAATTGAATGTAATCTCTACAAGAATCAAGAAATCTAGGAATTGGAGTATTTGTAATTGCTTGATACAATGGAGACAAAAATTAGTCTACAAAATGATTATAGTTCCTTTGAGTATCATGCATCCTTATCTTAGTGGTCCAATCATATATTGGAGCCATTTTTCTTTCCTCATATAGGGTTGAATCTGAAGGTTTTTGGTTAGAAACATTCCATTAAATTTGAATAAATATAAATAGCACAAGTAGGTTGCGAACCTAAATGTCTTGGTGGAACCTCCTTTAATCATTAAATTTTTTTTTGCATGGATTGTAAAATGTGCTCAAGAAAGTTATATTTGATAGGTGAAGTAGCATAATGGATAGTATATACCATTTCAAGGAGGCTTGCACCCACTTACCAATTGTTATCCAATTTGAGGAAAATGCTAGCATGAAAATAGTATCTTGAAACCATGGTTTAAAACTATCTAATTTATAAGGAGGCTTATGATTATCTTTGAATAAGTTACTATCCACTGCTATTTTATTTAAAAAGAATTTTTTCCCCTTGATCGACTGATTCATAATTACTAGCAAGGCTTTCTAGGTCAATGTGAACGTTACTAAAATATTTGGTTGTAAACCCCAAAACATTTCCAAATTCATCTATAGTAATGGGTAAAATTTCTTCTTTGCTATATTTATTAGCAATTACTTTTTTTTATCATCATAATTGTGGGTGCAAACCATGATAAATTATGCACAAGGGAAAACTTCATGTAACATCATGCATCCTAATCCAGCTACCCATGATGTAGTGATACTATTAATTGGTATTATTTTAATATTGAAAATTTTCATTTTATTTGCATGATGCAAAGAAAGGAATTCTCCTAAATACACTTGACTGATTTGACACCTTTTACACAATGGTTCATTTCAAACAATGACTAAATGCATCCTAGTGCACCTAGGAAACATTGTAACTACAACCTAATGGCCTTCAACAATGAAAATAACATGTAACATGAGGTTATTGGATTTTTCAAGCCCAACACAAAAAATATCATAGGTTTCCCATCCAACCATGATCAAATAATATATTTCTTTTATCAAACCCTCAAACAACTAGGGTATTTAACTCTGTCAACAGTGCTAGAGACCACACTATTTTCCATAACTTGTACCAGCAAAAAGATAATGAACCAAGGATTTGTAATACTTTAGGGAATGTCCAAAAAATGTTTCTCACAAAAAAAAGGATTTTTCACCATACCAAATGGGAGATATGAATTCTTTTAGTGTTGTTGGAAACCCTAGTTAGGGTACAGGACTGTCATCACTAAAAATGTAATAACTTATGAAAAACTTGATGAAATGAATCCAAAGAAAAATAAAAAGTATTTATTTCATAGATTCATCATCCACATGCCTCCACTCAACATATCAGATTGTACAAAACCATACCAAGCAATTTTCTTGTTGTTTTACAGTAAAAATCTGAAATTGTTAACACTAAAATGACCATAACTTCTACAAAACAGAATGAAAATTCATGAAAAAAAAAAGCATATTAAAGAGTAAAGGTTCATTCAACTTATCCAATTGATTTTTGGGCTGTACTAGTCCATACAGATCCATACAATAAAGAATATAAACTATTTACACATGAAAATACAAGGAAAAGTGTGCCAAAAATGAGTTTCTTTCATTCCTACACTTCTCCAACCTTTTGGCATGAAAATATGTCATATTTAACCAATTAAATTCATTCATACTGCCCAAAATTGATTCCTAACTTCCCAAACCAAAATTTTAACTTTAGGTGACAAGGATGGCAACTTTTTTCAACTTTTGACAAGTTTACACCTAAACATCAAAACTAACTCAATATGACCCCAAATGGTCTTAAATGGTCCAAACTAACCTTATTGACCCAAAAAAAAACCAAAACAACCCAAAATTCAAAGATTCAAAAAATGATAACAAAGTGCATCAAAGGATGCCCCTGCATCATACTCCCTAGGGGAGAGAAAAAATTTGAGTTCCATCTCAATTATGAATCTTCTTTCTTGTCTTCTAGTTTTGTTGCATGCTTGCATTGTTTTCTTTTTGCTGGATTTCAAATACATTTGTTTCAACTAGTTCACTTGTACTTTTTGGTCCAACAACATGCTTCTTGAGCCAAGGCCAATTGGGCGTTATATATCCATGGTTTTTTGCTTGTCTCCTCATTCTAGCTTTAGCTTTGACTGCAATTAGAGATTTATTTTCTCTTTCATCCACTTTTTCTTCTTTACCTGCACAAGAAACAAACATATTAAAGAAATCACATTCTTTGTTTTCATACTTCACTTCTTCATCCACCTCATGTTGTTTACTATACATTCTTTTCTCTTCATTATTCTCCAGAATGTTTGGCTTCACCTCAACCGTACTCAAGCATTCATTTTTAATTTTGAATTACTCATCCATTCTTTTGTTCTCCTTGACATCAACATTCTCAACTCTCGGTTCCTCCCATGCTATCTCCTTATCCTCCATGACCATCTTCTCTCTTTGGACTATCCGTGAGTCCTCCATAGCTTCTTTTTTTGTATCTTCTTCTTCCTAAACATCACCCACTACAACATCAACATCACTATTAGTTTGAGAAAATTTAAAAGTAATGTCTTTCATTTCTTTTTCAACTATTTTTTCAAACAACATATTATTTTCAAAATTTGTTACATTAACCATTACCTCATTTGTCTTTGCTTCATCCTATTGTATGTCTATCTTCTCACTTAACAATAAGCTTTCAATTCCTATGCACTCACCCTTCAAGGCTACTAATGCATATGTCTTCCCATAATTTTCCAACTCATATGTGTTGTTTTTGTTGTTATACTTCGCTATCCTGTTATAATGCCACAACCTTCCAAACACAATGTAACATACATCCAAATGCATAATTTCATAAACTATTTCATCCTTATAAGGGCCTATTTGAAACTCAACTTTGCATTGCTCACACATAGTTACTTGGTTACCTTTTTTAAGCCAACTCATTGAATAGGGTGCAGGGTGTTGCATTCTTTTCAAACCCAATTTATCTACCATATATTCAGAAACAATATTATCCATGTAGTTATCTGAAATCACAACTTGACAAAATTTACCTTTGGACTTGCAGGTAGTCCAAAATAATCTTTCCTTTTCCAAATTACTTTCTTACTTGGTTTCCATTTCTTCCTCCAGTAGCTTCTTTGCCACTTTGAACAATTTATTTAATAATGTTGATGCCCCTTTCCCATCTTTATTCTTATTAAGAGTCATGCTTAAACAACAAATCTCACTTAACCACATTATCCAAAATAATTAAATCATTTCCTAGAGAGCTTCTAGCTCTAATACCAAAAATGATGTAGAGAAAGGACTTCTCCTAAACACACTTGATTGATTTGGTACCTTTTACATGATGGTTCATTTCAAACAATGACTAAATGCATCCTAGTGCACCTAGGAAACATTGTAACTACAACCTAATGGCCTTCAACAATGAAAAAAACATGTAACATGAGGTTCTTGTATTTTTCAAGCCCAACACAACACATCTCATAGGTTTCACATCTAACCATGATCAAATAATCCATTACTTTTATCAAACCCTCAAGCAACTAGAGTATTTAACTCTACCAATAGTGCTAGAGACCACATTGTTCTCCATAACTTGTACCAACCAAAAGACAATGAACCAAGGCTTTGGAATCCTTTAGGGAATTTCCAAATAGAGTTTCTCACAAAAATTAGGATTTTTCACCATACCAAATGGGAGATATGAATTCTTTTTGTGTTGCTAGAAACCCTAGTTAGGGTACAAGATTGTCATTACTAAAAATGCTATAACTTATGCAAAAATTGATGAAATGACTCCAAAGAAAAAGGAAAAGTTTTGTATTTCATAGCTTCATCATCCACATGCTTTCCCTTGACCATATCATATCAAAAAAATCATACCAAGCAAGTTTCTTGTGTTTCACAACAAAAATTTGTAATTGTTAACACTAAAATGGCCATAACTTCTACAAAATAATAATAATAATCATGAAATAAAAAGCACCTAAAAGAGGAAAGGTTTATTCAACTTCTCCAATTGATTTATAGGTCATACCAATTTGTACAGTTTCGTATCATGAAGAGTACAAATTTTTTATATAGGAAAAATGCAAGGGAAAAGCATGCCAAAAATGAGTTTCTTTCATTCCTACACGTCTCCAACATTTTTGGCCTAAAAATATGTCATATTTAACCAATTAGATTCATTCATACCACTCAAAACCGATTCCTAACTTCCCAAACCAAAATTACAACTTTTAGGTGACAACAATGACAACTTTTTTGCAACTTTTGACAAGTTTGCACCTAAACATCAAAACTAACCCAATATGGCACCAAATGGTTTTAAATAGTCCAAATTGACCTTATTGACCAAAAAACAAACCCAAACAACCCAAAATTCAAAGTTTCACAAAATGACAATAAAGTGTATCAAAGGATGCCCCTGCATCATTGCAACATTATTTTCACATGAAAATATGAGTTCTGAGATAAGCCTATCATTGATTACATGATCATAAATATCATGGTATTCATCCATGAAACCTTGGAATTTAAGATGTTCGACATAATCAATTTTTTTATTTGATTTTGTTTTGCCTTTCTCAATAGTTGATATGGTAGTGGTGGTAGACATGCTTGTATAGTGTGAAATCTCAAGTTCTCAACCCTAAACCCCAAGATTGAAAAATTAAGAAACATTGAAACATAGGATTTGTATATTTCACTTACCTATAATTTGATTCTTGGAAAGATGAATACAAAGACACTGATAGGCACATATTAGCTGTGTTGGATCCCAAAATCTCCCTAGTGCACTGCAATGACCAATCTCCTTGTGTCTTGACCCTCTCACTTCAAAATAAAATCACTTAGCAGTAGTAAGTTCAATTTTTTTTTCTTGAATATTGAAGTTAATGAAACATGTTACCTCCAAACTACATAATTAGTACATTACAATTCTATACTGAAACTTCAAACTAAATTCAACAATCATCCTGCATTTCTACAACTTTAATTAATTGATCACTTTCGGTGAGAGGTGGCATCATTCCAATGTTCCTTCTTAAATAAATTCTCAACTGTTGATCTTTACAAATCTAATGGTTCTAGGGCAATTCCAGAAGTTTGAGTTTGCAAGTCTAGCACTTTATACATTTTATTCCAAATTTCAACTACAACCATTGATCAAACGCTCATCCAATGATCGAGTAATTTAATACATTTTTTCTAATTTTTTAAGGTATAATATTATGTCATATCAATATGAAATGAAAATATTAATTATAAGATATTACATAGTTAACAAGACCATATGATTAACTACTTACATGAAAAATATTGGCCAATAAAGACACTCCATGTCATTTCACTTTACATGTCATTTGAGTGGGTCTGCTAAGAAGAGCGCCTTCAAAAAGGAGAGTGATGTCAGCTAGAAGTCCATGTGGCAACTTTTCATAGTTTTGCGGATTGAAATGGGACCTGCCTAGAAGAGCTTATAGACTCACAGAATCAATGGCGTATGTTTGTGTCGCTTTCTCATGATTTTACACTTAAGAACTAGGCCTGCTTTGAGGAGTCTACAAACTCATGAAACCATGCCAAATAATCCCAGGTGTTAATATTTCCATAGTTTTGCATCTTCTTTTATCTTTATTGAACAAGCTTCCACATAAATATGAAAAACCAATGAGAAAGAGGATAGACGTCACCTTTCCACTATTTTGTAGTTTCACTTTTTCTTAATAAAATATAGCTTGTAGAATTGCAAAAACTAATGGAAACATGAAACATGGCAAGTGGTGGGACCACTAAAGGAATTAGTGCAAATTCACTTAAGTCTTTTAAATCTACACATGTGGTAAGTTGGACAAGTGGTCACTAGGAAATAATAAAGGGTCTGGCAACCTTATGGTATAAAAATTGCGATGCAAAAGGAATTTAGTGTTGGAATGAGAAGGCGAAAAGTATCTCAAGCGGGGGCCACAAATAACCAAAGCACTTAATTCATGAATTTAAACACATTTTTTTAAATTTCTTTAAAGTAAACTACGATACATAATCGCTAAGCAATAAAAGGGGTTGGTTGGAAAATATAACAAAATCCATGAATAAAAACTTAAGTGATTGGGATACCAAAGCCAATGGTCAATGAGAAAACATGAAAAAGTGCAAGAGGTTTTCAATGAATACTTAAGTGTTTTAATAGTGCACGTGAATAAAAGGTCAAATATTGATCTTCATAAATCTAACAGCTTTAGGGTGTTTTTGGAGGTTTACATTCTCATAAGATTAGCACTTCAAACACTTCATTTCAAAATACAACTGCAATCGTCCATCAAATGTTCATCGAACAGTGAAATATAAAATATTTGGGTTGCAACTAGCATGACACACCATGAAGACTTAAGTTTTTTAATAATGTACTTGAATACAAGGTCAAAAATTGATCTTTATAAATCTAATGACTCTAGGGTGATTCCAGATGTTTGAGTTCACAAGTCTGGCACTTCACACATTTCATTCTAGAATGCAATTGTAGTCATCCATTGAATGATGAAATATTTAGGTATATTAATTTTAATTTTCTATTACAACTCAATAAAATGACAATGAATCAAAGAATTCTAACATTGTAATATGTTGACACTTGTCTCCATTCCAGAGACTTTATGCATGAATTTGGGTTTGTGGAAAATTTATCCCAAAATAGAACAATATATAGCATTTGATATTTTCACCACCCACACTATGATTTTTATTTGTATACAAGTTTAATTCTAATAACATAAGATATTTATTGAATTTTTACATTAAAATAACATAAAATAAAGATTAATAATATAAAACTAATAATAATATAAATTATATAAATATACATGTGGACATTTACATCTTTGATAATGTAGTATGTATAAAAGTGCTTACAAAATATACATAAGAAAGTTATAGAGTAACATAATCTTGCTAGTAGCAAAAGGCAATATTCACATACATTTATCAAAATTACACAAAATTTCTTCACTCCTTGCTCTTCCTAAGCATATTTTAAAACTTCATTCTTGATAAAATCATATCCCATGGCAACCAGCTAATGATGTCCCATTAAAGAGACATTACAAAAAATTGACACAAAAGGATGTCAAGTTATAATAGATCCTTCATTTAAGAAGTGCAAAATATCCCTTAGCATAAGGATTCCCACTCCAATGCATGCAATAGCCAAAACATCCCCTAGGCCTCCTAGATAATCCTCTTGAACCATAAGTCTCGTTAGGAATAACTCATCAACCTACAAAACTCCAATGTATAGTAAAGAAGCCACGAACTGTGAAGAAATGATGGTGTTCACCTGATATCTATTTGTAACTTCTACAATTTCAAAGCCCAACACCATCTTGATAAAGACCCTAGTCCATTTTAGATGTAACTTGAAAATCTAAGTCTTTGGCTAGTAATTGCTCCTAGGAAAGTTGATTGTCATCAAGGACTAGTTAGACAAATTGGTGTATCTATACCAATTTTTGAACCAAAGCTTTAATCAAGATTATAATGAACTTCATCAGTAATTCCAACTAAATTTATAGAAAATTTGGGTTCTCCATTCCACTATGGTGAAGCATGAGCTAATAGTTAAAACATTTAATGCAAAAGATATTGCATAATCTGATCAAGGATCTTCATCTTGTTATCATATGCTATTTACATGTTTTAAATTTAATTTTGTCAAAAGAATAATTAAATTTAATTAAAGGGTGAGCTAATTATTGCATTCACACACTATCAACACATGGGAGAGCCATTGAAAATGTTATTTGGAATTTTAGACTAACATTTGGCTTTAGGTATAGTACTTCGAAGAATTGAAAAGATACGAGAATTAAATAGCTTGTTGTATGGTGTATCTTAATCATTATTAATATCGATTCATAATAAATTCCCATATTTTTGAATTTTGATCAATAATTAGAACTTATAAATTCGCTAAGTAACTTAATCATTATAATTAAGCATTTGATATTTTTTCCACCCACACTATGATTTTTATTCGCATACAAGTTAATCACCATGAAAATATTTTATTGGTTTGAATACAAGTTTAATTTGCCAACAAAAATATTTTATTGGTTTGAAAACAAGTTTAGTTCACCAATGAAAATATTTTATTGGTTTGAGTATAGGTTTAATTCGCCAACGAAAATATTATACTAGTTTTAATACACCATGAAAATATTTTATTGGTTTGAAAATAGGTTTATTTCGCCAATGAAAATATTTTATTTGTTTAAAAACATGTTTAATTCGCCAATGAAGTATTTTATTGGTTTTGATAAAATATAATTCGCCAAGATTTTCTACAAACTTCTAGTGATTACAAAAGATTCACTAGTTGAATTTATATTTTCCCAAAAGAAAAAAAAAATTGTTGATAAAATTAATTTTTTTTTCAAGAATAATAAAAGATTTACTAGATTTTATACCTTTTCCCATAGGATTTCTTAAATTTATCCCTAACCAAAGCCCAAACCAAAATATAATATTGTTCTTATTCATGGAAGGTACATAGTTTATTTATATTGAAGTAAATGGAAAAATGTATAATACAGAAATCGATACTGAGGCATCACTTTCATTCTGTGAATTTATTGTCATAAGAAATTGGGAACAATTACAAGAAAATGAAAAGCATAAAAGTAAAGATGTGCAAGGAGAAATTTTTACTTGTGATAAATATAAGCACCAATAAATCATAAAAATATAAGGAAATAAATTTAATTGTGGTTTCTTTGAATTAAACATGATGCTTACAAATATCTTGATAGGAAGAAATTTTATAGATACCTATTCTCCATATGAAAGCACAAATAAATATGTATTATTTACATTAAATGTAGAAAGAATAAAGGCCCTTAGAGTTTTATATACACATTTGAAAAATCCCTTCTATAAAGATTGTACAATCTAGTAATGAAGTTCCATTTTTAAGATTAAGCAATAATAAGAAAAAAAATTGTTTAGAATATCCCTTGAAATTTTGGAGCAAGACAATGCAAACCATGGAAATAATATTGTAGAAATACATAAGTAAGTTAGGGTGGGAAAAAAATTCTTATCTCTACAAATGACTAACCAAACATAGAAAAAGCAATTAGAGGACGTGAAGAAGGAAGATCTATCAAACCATGAAGTCTCCATTCTCCTACTATACTTTCATAGTAAACAAACATTTTGAAAAAAAGGGGAATTATGAGAGTTGTGTAAAGTATAGACCATTAAATGCAATTACTAAAACATTTCCTTACCCTCTCCCCAATAAGTCATATTTATTAAAAAAGGTTTGTAATCCCTATTACTTCTCTCAATTTGATTATAAATTGGGTTTTCATCAAATCAAAGTAAAATAAGAAGATCAATATAGAATTTCATTCAACCATCCTTCCAAACACTATGAATGGACCATCATGCCTTTCAATCTAATGAGTGTGCGACACTATAAATGAACCATCATTCCTTTCAATCTAATGAGTGTGCCTACTTATTTCTAGAAGCACATGGATAAAATATTCAAAGGAACTTCAAACATTTTATGTATTTATATTGATGATATTCTTATTTTTTAGTCAGCCTTTAGATTACCATTATCATTGTGTCAAAGCTTTGTATTCTAAGGCAAAAGACTCTTGTATTATTTTATTTGTTAATAAGAATCAATGGTGTAGTAATGGTTGTAAGTTTTTAGGAATGATCATCAATAATGGTATCTTGGAGTTCCAACCTCGTATAAAAGACAAAGTCTGAGGTTTTAATTATTCATTCAATATGAAGAAACTTTGAGCCTTCATTGGCATGTTAAACTATGTCTATAATTTCTACCCAAGATCACTATATGATTGTGATCCTATTCAACAATTACTAAAAATGAACAAGCTTGCTTGGGCTGAAAAACATACTTGTCAACCAGATGAAAGAAAAGATAATTAAACTACTAGTTCTTCATATTCCTATCACTTCATAATTTATTTTACATACCAATTTATCTAACCATGCTTGAAGTGGTTTTTTTTTTATAAAATATAACAAGAAATTTATTGTAAAATATGCCAAAGGAGTCTTTTTTTATGATACATGAAAATTAAGCTCATCACATAAATAAATCTATGGTGTTAAGAAATATCTTAAAAAATTTCTCTTAAACTTCATGCATTTAAAGCATTTCTTAATTAGAATTGACTACTCTATATTCCTAACTTTCAAAGAAAAAGACCATGGTAGGAAGGATGATAAAAGAAAATATGTAACATGTGGCAAGACTACTTCAACCAGTTCAAATACACCATTAAACACATTCCAAGGAAAGATAATATTGTTGTTGATTGGTTAAGTTAATATTTTCTAAGTACAATGATGAATACTCCTAGTTCTTCAATATTAAACCCCAGGTTTCATTGTCAAAAGATAATCAATGTTAATTTCAATTCTAGTAGTGTATTTTTCCAAAAGAATTTTTTTTGCAAAGTGTATCCCATAGATATATTAAAAATTTCAAATCAATAGCAAAAAGTTTAGAAAATCTTGGAAGTATTTCACCTATAAATTATTTTGGAGATAATAGAGGGGAATTCATTATTCTAATATTATAGACACAAATTTCTTATCTCCACATGCTAGATTTGGTCTAAAGATCTTATTTTGAATGGAAAATCACTATCCATGCTAATGCTACATGAGAGCTTCAAGATTTCATTAAACATGTTGGACCTAACATCATTTCTAGCTAAGAGCATTATGGAGACCTTTTTGAGAAGAAGAAATTATATTTTATAACATTGCTATAACACAAGAGGCATCCTCTTCAAACAATTATTGGAGATAATTTTTGAAGTCATTGAGGACCCTTTCTTGTTTTCCATTTTAAATAAATTTGTTTGTCTTATAATAAAAGAAAGTACCAATGTTGTCAGCGATTCAACTCAATACTCCTCCTTTGATTCAAATAAAGTAAGACATGTGTTGCTTTGGTATGGTCAAATTTCAGAGCTCAATATGTAGCTTTGAGGTTAAATTTCATGTCCAACTCTATATAATGTTGGATACACCTTTTAATGCCCCAAGATGACATGCTAAAAAAAAAACATGATGAAATAACTGTTAGAGTAATCATGCATTAGAGAAAAATTAATTACTTTAATTAATTATTATTCTAATTCTCATGCACTTAAGCTAAACTTAGGTTTGCTTTATTAGTTAACTCAATGCTTTATTTATGTTAACTTAAAACTCTTTTGTAGGGTTGTGGGAAAAATAAAACTGACAAAGAATGTATTTTTCTAATTTTTTCTAAGCTTTGAGGCTCATTTTAGGTCTTCTCTTCTACTTTCTATTCTACTAGGGATGCATTGGATGATGCATTTACCATGCCTACTTTTGACATTTTTTGTGATTGTTTGACTCGTGAACAAGAAAAGTTGGTTCAGTTTGAATCTCTTTCTGGTTCTAAAACTCAGGCATTGGCAGCACAAACATCCAAAGGGAAAGACAAGAAGAAACAAAAGCCCAAGATAGATACTTCATTAGTGGTGCAGGAGCACCACTAAACAATGTTTGTCAATTTAAGATGATACCAACTAGGCTATAGGATTTTGTCATGTTTTGAGTATATTATGCTAAATAAGGTCTATCTAGACCATTTTATATGTAATTGGGGGTTTATGAGTTAATAGGTGTCAAATTAGGGAAAAGTTACTCATAATGTGAAAATGTTATCATAGACAAAATTATAAAAAATACAACTTATAGGGAATTTGAAAGGTCAAGGAAATTCAAAACCAGTTATAGGCTTTGGGAAGTTGGTTTTTGGATAGAATATGTATAAAATGCCTTGAAAAGGCTCGAAGAAGGATTATGGTTGATGTATTGAAGATTGTATTGAAATTTCAAAGGGAAGAAACAACGTTTTCACTGCAATTTCTGCTAATTTACTGTTATTTTTCCCTTTGCTAGTTCTGTATGATACTATATAGGTTGCATTTGTTTTGAAGGTCTTTACATTTTGTAGTAATATGTTTTAAATCTCTTTTGGAGAAATTTTGAGAGTTTAACACTTAGTTTTGTGGGATATTTCTTCTGTTTACTGAGTACCTATAACAGGCCAACAAGTGCCCTGTTTTGAAGTTTAAAAAATGTTTTAGACATTCTACCTATTGTTGAAGGTTGTGACTTAGTGGAATGTCTTGATCAGTGTTAGATTAGGTTTCTTAAAGGTTTTAAAGGTCAGAGGAATAATTTTTTATGGAATGGAACGATGCTCTAGGCTGTATAGGGTCTTTTTCATATGAAAATTGAGGAAGTTAAGAGGGGTTTTGAAAAATTATTGTTAGAAATGCTTATATAATGGATTAATGAGTTTGTGTAGGGTATGTGCAGGGTTTTGGATGCATTTAATGAGTTTGGAAAGCCCAAGAGTCATGATTTTCATTAAACCCTAGGTTGATTGCATGAAAAGTAAGGGTTTGGTGGGACAACATCCTAGAGAACTTAAATCCTTGAATTGATCATGGAATTTGGAGTTTTGAAACACATTTAGTGACTTTCTAAAGAGATTGAGTGGAAACTTGAAGTCTAGGAGGGACTTCCTTTGTAAAAGAGGGCTAATTGAGTAGCCCAAAAATGGGTTGGTCTATTGAAACTCCAAAATGTTCTTAAGAAACCTTATTGGATCTTTTAGTATGTTGTGTCCAGGGTTGAAGAGAGTCTCAAGTGAGGTTTGTTAGGTCTCTGTACAACCTACACTTGAAGTTTGTGGGAAAATTTAGTTTATGAGGGTTACAAGCCATTTTATGAATGTTTAAGTCAATTTGAGAGAATAGAATTGAAAAGGGTGTTTCCTTTTTGAAGTTTGATAAATTGTGAGTTTGAGAAGAGTCAACTCCACCCTGCTTACATCAGGTGGTAGCAGAGCCCAATTAATAGATCCCTTGGTGGTGATTTGGTTGGTTTTTGCAGGTTGGAAGGTGAAGAGGCACTACTATCAAGATGCCTCCTAAAGGAAGCCTAGTTGCAAGAAAGATGGATGAGTAGGATAGAAAAATAGAAGCCTTGAGAACAGAGATGGCTGCATTGAAATCAAATACTGGAGTAGATATGGATGAAAGTGATACTAAAGAAGAAGAGACTTCTAGTGAAGCAGAAGAGATGGATCCAGATGATGTGAGGATGATGAAGCTTTTGAAGGTTGTGAAGAAATATGGACATAACAAAATGGATGTGCCAATGTATGGGGGAAAACTAGATGGAGAAGAGCTCTTGGATTGGATAGGGGCTTTGGAGAACTATTTTGATAGTGAAGAGATTGATGAAGAACGCAAAGTGAAGAAGGCCAAGACCAAATTGAAAGGACATGATTTGTTGTGATAGAACTTTTTGCAAGATGAAAGGGAGAGAAAAGGAAAGAACAAGATCACTTCATGGGAGTGAATGAAGGAAAAATTGAAAGGTAAGTTCCTTCCTTGTGATTATAATGTTTAGTTACTTAAAAGATTACAAAATCTCAGGAAAAAAGAACAAGATGTGCAAACATATACTGAATAATTCTATAGGCTACTTGTATAAGAACTAAGCATGAGGAGGATGAGGAAGAAAGAGTAGCTAGATATCTCAATGGCCTAAGATATGACATTCAAGATGAAATTAGTTTGTTGGCACCAAAAACTGTGGAACAATGTTTTCAAATGGAAATTAGAGCAGAAGAGAAACTCAAGAGGAGACAAGAGAAGGAAACGAGAGGAAGAGGAAATACTTCTAGGGGTAGAGGTACATCTTCAACACCAAGGAAATCCAAAGAAGATATTGAAAATGCTGATAAGAGTAAAGAACAAGCTCTTGAATCAATAAGAGGATGGAGAGGTGGAAGAACAAGCTTTAGGAAAAGGACATACTTTAATGATTTTTTAGGAAAATGTTATAAATGTGGTGAGTTTGGTCATCCTTTCTTCAAGTTCCTTGAGAAGAGTGGAACCACATCACGTGGAGGAGAAAGGAAATCTGAAAGGAGAGCCCAAATTGCTTAGGAAGATGAAGTTGAAAGCTCAAGTTCCAATACTCTTTGTGCTACTCCTAAAGTTGGAGAGATGTTGATGATGGGAAGACAAACCTTGAAGACATCCATGGAGAAAGAACAAATTCAGAGCAGAGCCTTGTTCAGGATTGCTTGCAGATGCAAAGATAAGGTATGTAAAGTAATTGTGGATTCTGGATGCACTAACAATATGGTCTTTAGTAATATGGTTGAAAATTTTCATTTTGAAAAGGCACCTAAACAAAAACCATATAAAGTGTCTTGGGTTAGTGAAAATCAAACTATTTTGGTAAGTGAGCAAGCTACTATGGAGTTTCAAATTGGGCCATATAAAGATAAAGTTGTTTGTGATATTCTACCTATGAGTTGTTGCCATGTTTTTCGTGGGAGACCCTGGCAATTTGATAGGTTTGCAATTTACCATGGAAGAAAAAACACATATCATGTTGAAAAGGATGGGAAGACATTTATTCTAACTCCATTGGATGAGGAGATAAAACAAAAAGGTGAGATCATCATGATTGGAAGGAAAGAGTTTGTGAGTATTGAGCAAGGTGAAAATAAGGAATTGACATCCATTTCAAGGCATGGCAGAGATAGGACAATAGATAGGAGAAGTAAAGGTGATTTACAGTTTGATGGCATGAAGAACGCTTTCTTGTGGAAGAGGAAAATTGATGGAATGAAGTTTTAGGTTTATGCAGACAAGAGTGAGAGTGAAAATCCTATGAAAAGGAAGGAAATGAGTGATGGCATATTGGTAGGGGAAGTTATGTGTCCTGTAGCAGCAGTGAAAGGAGTGAAGAGGGAGTTAAGGATGTTAGTATAGAGGATGGTAGGACTAGTGGAATAGTGAACAAGGTACTGGTAGGTTTGATAGAGGCTGCTAAAGGTAAATGAATTGTTGACAGTGGTAAAAATGTAGATAAACAGAGCATTGAGTAGGGAACTATTCATAGAGGACAGAGGGGAGTAAATAAAGTTGATAAGACTTTGTGTGCAGGTATAAAAGAAGGTATGACCCTAGTATTTGATGATGGAAAAGATGGAAAACACCCCACAGAGCAGGATGAACAGATGGAGTAGAGTGCAAGAGAAGACATTGACAAGGAGGATAAAGGTAGTGAAGAATCAATGCAAAATGCACTTGTTGAAAGCAAGCATGAAGGTCAGAGGCATATGAAGGGAAATGGAGGAAAAGTTGCAAGTTGCTTTCCAAGGGACTTTGAAAAGTTCCATGTTGGGGTGTATGGTGTAAGAGCATCACTAAACAATGTTTGTCAACTTAAGATGATACCAAGTAGGCTATAGGATTTTGTCATGTTTTGAGTCTATTATGCTAAATAAGGTCTATCTAGACCATTTTATATGTAATTGGGGGTTTATGAGTTAATAGGTGTCAAATTAGGGAAAAGTTACTCATAATGTGAAAATGTTGTCATAGACAAAACTATAAAAATGCAACTTATAGGGAATTTGAAAGGTCAAGGAAGTTCAAAAATAGTTATAGGCATTGGGTAGTTGGTTTTTGGATAGAATATGTATAAAAGGCCTTGAAAAGGCTTGAAGAAGGATGATGGTTGATGTATTGAAGATTGTATTGAAATTTCAAAGGGAAGAAACAATGTTTTCACTATAATTTCTGCTAATTTACTGTTATTTTTCCCTTTGTTGCTTCTATATGATCCTGTACAGGTTGCATTTGTTTTGAAATTCTTTGGATTTTGTATTAATATGTTTTAAATCTCTTTTGGAGAAAGTTTGAGAGTCTAACACTTAGTTTTGTGGGAGATTTCTTCTGTTTATTGAGGCTACTTGTAACAGGCTAGCAAGTGCCCTATTTTGAAGTTTTAAAAATGTATTAGACATTCTACCTACTGTTGAAGGTTGTGACTCAATGGAATGTCTTCATCAGTGTTATATTAGGTGTCTTAAAGGTTTTGAAGGTCAGAGGAATAATTTTTTATGGAATGGAGTGATGCTCTAGGCTGTATAGGGTCTTTTTCATATGAAAATTGAGGAGGTTAAGAGGGGTTTTGATAAATCATTGTTAGAAATACTTATATAATGGATTAATGAGTTTGTGTAGGGTATGTGAAGGGTGTTGGATGCATTTAATGAGTTTGGAAAGCTTGGGAGTCATGATTTTCATTAAACCCTAGGTTGATTGCATGAAAAGTAAGGGTTTGGTGGGACATTGTCCTAGAGGACTTAAATCCTTGAATTGATCATAGAATTTGGAGTTTTGAATCACATTCAGTGACTTTCTAAAGAGATTGAGTGGAAACTTGAAGTCTAGGAGGGAATTCCTTTGTAAAAGAGGGCTAATTAAGTAGCCCAAAATAGGGTTGGTCTATTGAAACTCCAAAATGTTCTTAAGAAACCTTATTGGATCTTTTAGAATGTTGTGTCTAGGGTTAAAGAGAGTCTCAAGTGAGGTTTGTTAGGTATCTGTATGGCCTACACTTGAAGTTTGTGGGATAAGTTAGTTTATGAGGGATATAAGCCATTTGATGAATGTTTAAGTGAAGTTGAGAGAATAGAATTGAAAAGGGTCTTTCCTTGTTGAAGTTTGATCAATTGTGAGTTTGAGAAGAGTCAACTCCACCCTGCTTACATTAATCAGGTAGTGAGCATTCCTCCAAAACATCTTAGAAGTCAAAACAAAAACCTCAAACCACTCCTCGGTATGATAAAACCTCTAAGTCTAGTGAGTCTTCCTCCAAGACAAAGAAGAAATTAGGGGAACCTTGTAGTTTTTGTGGTAAGGAGGAACATGCAGTCAATCGATGTTGAAAGAGATTAGAGATTTTAGAGGAATCCTTGCAGCAACATAACATCTCCACCCTAAATTTTCCTCCTCATCTTCAGGTAAAGTTCATGCTATTTCTGCAAGGGCCTTACCTTCTGCAACTCCATGGATACTTGATCCTAGCACAACACATCACATGAAATATTCTTAGGATTTGGTTTCATCCCTTTCAATTGCAGTTGGAGATTCTACACAGCTTTCAATTTTGGGCGCAGGCACTGTCACACTTGAGGGTGGTTTTCTTCAAGAGGTACTTGTAGTTCTTGATATCTCCACCAACCTTCTTTCATTGTATCAAATTTTTCAATCTGGCACCGGTAAGACAGTCGAGTTTACCCCACATGATGTAGTTATTCAAGACCTTCATGATCCTGATATTATTGTAGCTACTAGGAGTGTTGATACTTCTCATTTATATCGATTTGATGGTTTTGAGAGTTTAGCTAGTTCAGGTTCATCCTTCATAGAATATGCAAAAAATGAGAGCATGTTGTGGCATGAACGTTTTGGTCATATCAATTATAGATATCTCTAGCAGATGAGTACATAGGCATTAGTGTCATATCTCCGTAAGATTTCATGTACTGATGGTGTTTGTCGAGGATGTGTTCTTGGTAAACATCACCGAGATTCTTTTCCTACGGGTAGAGCTACACATGCTAAGGAACCCTTAGAGTTGGTACATAGTGACCTCATGTCATTTCTAACTCCTTCATTTTCAAGGGCCAAATATGTGCTCACATTTATTGATGACTTCTCCAAGCGTACATGGGTGTACTTTCTTAAGTACAAGAATGATTTCTTTGATTCTTTTAGAATCTTTAAGGTATTTTTGAAGAAGCAATCTAGTCTTTCTATCAAACGGATATGCACAGATAATGGTGGGAGTATGTTAATCAGAATTTTAGGGAATTTTGCACTGAGCATGGTTTGCAACATCAACTTACAATTCCATACACCCCTTAGTAGAATGGTGTTGTTGATCGAAAGAACAAAACTTTATGAGAGATGGCCAACTATATGATTTAGTTACGAGATATGCATTCTTCTTTTTTGGCTAAGGTAGTTAACTGTGCCAATTATATTCAAAATCGTATGCCTCACAAGGCATTGTCACATCCGACTCCTGAGGAGGCTTGGTCCCATGTCAAGCTTGATGTATCTTCATTCAGAGTTTTCGGTAGTGAGGCTTGGGAATTCATACCTGAAGCTCAGCAGAAATCCATGGTGGGGAAGAGACGACCACTCATATTTGTTGGCTACTATGAGGTTGTTTGATCATGATTCTAGAGAGGTCTTGTTTCGATGAGATGTCTATTTTGATGAGCTCTTTCATCTGATGGATTCTCTATCCCCAACTTTTCCCTCATCTCCTACTACTCACTCTTCATATCTTGAGGATTAATCATCCCTTGAGGATGAGGATGATGCTCCATCTATTCCACCACATTTGGATATTCATCCTTTACCCAAGTGGGCCCGCAATACTATTGATGCAGTTGGACCTTTGGCAGGTGATCCTTCAGACTCCCATCACACTCGTGCACAGACATCGGGTGTTGGTATTTTGAGTCATACCATTTCAAATGATCCTCAAAAGTTTTTAGAGGCGACTGGTATTCCTAAGTAGGATAGTGATATGGTAGATGAATATTCTTCTTTGATGAAGAATCATACTTGGGATTTAGTTCCTCTTCCTAAGGGAAGAAAGTTGGTTCGGTGCAAGTGGGTGTACCATACCAAATATGCTACAAATGGTTCTATTGATAAGTATAAGGCTCACTTTGTTGCAAAGGGTTTCTCTCAAGTCAAAGGTATTGATTATTCTAAGACTTTTTCCCCTGTTTCCAAGATGAATTATATTCACCTTGTACTTTCCCTTGTAGCTTCACATGGATGGTCATTATTTCAAATGGATGTGAAGAGTGCCTTCCTTCATGGTGATCTTCATGAGGAGATTTATATGGAGCAGCCACATGGTTTTACTGAGGACTCTTCGTTGGTTTGCAGACTTCGTTGTTCACTATATGGTCTCAAACAGTCCCCTCGGGCTTGGTATGAGAAGATGGACACTTTTCTATTTTTGTTTGGCTTCATACATTGTCATTTTGATCCCATAGTGTACATTCAGAGACAGGAGGGTGATCTTTTGATCCTTGTGCTATATGTGGATGATTTGATCCTTATAGGTGGTTCATCCTCCATGATCTAGAATGTTCAATGAGATTTGATGGAGTAGTTGAGATGACAAACCTCGACCTTTTGCACTACTTTCTTGGTTTACAGGTTATTCAGTCTTCGAATGGGATTTCCATATTTCAGCAGAAGTATGCTCATGACATGCTTCAAAGATTTGGCATGCTTGATTGCAAGCTTTCCCCCACACCATTCCAATCAGATATTATATTGTCTTCCACCTGTACTACTCCTTCAGTAGATGCTACATTATATAGGTAGTTGGTTGGCATTCTTTTGTACTTGACACATTATCGTCCTGATCTTTCATTTGCAGTTGGTCTTGTCTTTTGATTCTGACATGATCCACATGACAGTCATTGGAAAGCTTCCAAATGAATTTTGAGATATATTCAAGAGACCTCACATTATGGTATTCACTATGCATCAGGAGATCCTTAGATTATTGGCTTCATTGACTCAGATTGGGCTGGTGATGTCAATGATAGGAAGTCCACTTTTGGATTTTTTTTCTACCTTGGTTCTAGCCCTATTACATGGTCTTGTAAGAAGCAATCTACTATTGCATTATCATCCATAAAGGTTGAATATTGTGCAGCGGTTTTGGATAGCTAAGAGGTTTTGTAGCTTTGGAAATCTTTGAATGAGTTTGGTTTTCCTCCTAATAGTCCCACTATTCTTTGGTGTGACAATCAAAGTGCCATTCACATAGAGATCCACATGCACTTCATACGATAGTTGATTTAGGATGGTTTTCTCGCCTTGGAGTACATGCCTACAAAGGAGTAGGTTGCAAACATCTTCACAAAGCCTTTGGCATCGCCTCACTATCTTCAGTTGCGATCGATTCTTGGGGTGAAGGAAGTTGTCCTTGGGAGGCCTTCCTTCCTTCATGTTTTTTTTACACGCTTTCATCTCTTTTTGGAGTGTTTTTCCCATGAGGTTTTCTCCATTTCTCTATTTTTAGAGATCTTTTAGTTGTATTGGGTACCTCATCAGGCCTAGTTTCTAGGACCCATTCATGCTTTATTTGATTTTTATGCATTGGTTTTTAGAGTTGTTTAGCTATTCCCTAAGTTACACTTAAGGGGGGTGTTAGAGTTATCATGCATTAGAGAATAATTAATTACTTTAATTAATTATTATTCCAATTCTCATGCACTTAAGCTAAACTTAGGTTTGTTTTATTAGTTAACTCAATGCTTTATTTATGTTAACTATAGAGCTAATATTAGATCAATTTGTCTCATCACACAAGATGTTGACACTTGGCATGATCTAATCCCTTTATCATTAGGGATGAGCTCTTATAAAGAATTCTTTCTCTCTTGTAATTATTCATTCTGTAAGTATTTTCTTTTGAGAAATAGGAAATCTTTCTTTTGCAGAGCTCTTGGGTGGAAGGTGTTTTGTTCATTGTTTGATCCTATGGCTCGTGTTATTAACAAATCTAACAATTTTTTTTTAAACAATGATAACAACACCAATAATTAAAAAAATGACATGTTGCACTTGCACAACAATGTGAACACAAGTGTCATAATGAGACAATGAAAAAGACAAAAAGAAAACTTCACCATTGCATAAGCAAGGTGGAAAAAATGAAATACTAACCACTCATGGGATAAATCCACCACGATGAACATACAAGAGAGAGATATGACAATACCTATATGACTATTGATTATTAAACCACAATTATGTTTTCCACCAACACCACACCAAGATAGGATGAGGGAAACATCAATATCCAATCCATATCTAGAGAAACTAAAAAACTATAAACACATGGTCAAACCTTCACATGAGGTTTCCTAACCAAGAGGCACAACTCTCCACTGAATGGAATGACGATGAGTCACTTCCAAACAACCAAATGCTTCCTAAGATATCTCATCGCAATGCGAAAACACACAAGCATAAGAAGATTACCTCACAACACCCCATGACCAATGAGGAATATTGAGGACATCAAAAAGGCCAACCATGAAAAGTTACAACCTTCCCAAGTCTTCATAAGACTAGGTGCACAATCTCCCTAACCCTAGGTTTGACAACTAGGCAACTTCAAAATAAGACATGTGAAATGAGGCAAGAGAAGCCACAAGTTCTCAATGACAACACATATGAACATGCACACAATACCACTAAAATCCTAGGACCATGAGGAAAAAATACCATTTATATATTTTTCCCATATGATGCCTTGAAATAAAGAAGAAATATCAAGTCCTAAAATTAAGATACTTGACTAGGTTTTTTAGGGTTCTAGTGATTAAACAATTGGAATGGAAAATATACAAGGCATAAAAAATATTCAACTTGGTATTAATATTAGTAAAAAAAAATCTAATTGATTTTAATAGGGTTAACATTCTATTTTTTATATGGGAACAAGACTTCCCAAACATACTAGGTTGCCCAATTGGACTTAGATTTCTTTTTGGTCAATTTTGGGCAAGATAGGGTCACCTAGATACAACACTAGACCACCTAGCTATGAAATGTGATGAATAAATTAAAATATTCTTAAGTTAATTTTAACTTTCCAAAATATAAATATCATCATATGATCGTACCTAACACCAACATTGAGACATGTAATTAGGGCTAAAACACTAACATTTACAAATCTTACAATCCTTCTCAATGAGAGGTCTATTCATATCAAAATTACAATTTGAATGAAAGGAAAACATCTAAATAAATGAAATAAACTTGGTAGAACATGGTACCATGATGTCCCTCAACCCATGAACCTTTGATCCCCAACAATGGTTACCACATTACTGACCTCATGGAATCAATGATCCACTCCCATTATGCTAGGAGATAGTCACATGGGACACAATTGCAACATTCACACCAAACACATGGGGAGCGAGCTTACACACATACCATACACGATATAAAAATTCCACATACACGCCAAATAAAGCATTCACCCAATAACACCAAATGAATCAAATGCAATGTCTCATTGGGAAGACTCATCAACATCGCATCACAATCCACATTGGACCAACTCATTAATGGAATACAAAGAATCATCCTTGGGAAAAATCACCAAGGGCATAACACATAGAATCTTCATTGGGAAAACTCGCCAGTGACAAAAAAAAAATCATATGGAAGGGAATACATCATCCTTCAAGAACTACTCAACTACACTAGGGTTAGATATTAGAGAGAAAGAGAATATCATCACAAACACTCATGTGGGGCTCAATGCAGAACCAAGTATTCTCTCAAATACACAAGGTACTTGATCTTATAATTCTTACAATTCCTGAGCAGCTTGTCTTCCTCCATCATCCTTAGCCTATACGAGCACTAAAGGCATACAAGGGATACCCATTATCCTTGTTAATTAGTAACCCAAGTTTCATTAGTTTTCACTTGTTAATCCAAACTCCCCACATCATGATTAGCTACTTGTCACTTTGAGATAGGTTCACATTGGGAGCCATTCCCATAACTCTCTCTAATACCTACACCCTAAGCTCATCACATCCTCCAACAAATATGGCAAAAAAAATGGTGCACAAAATTTAGTTTCATTGAAATTTTATAACAAGTTTTCACAAGCATTGTTATAATAATTCATGGACACTTTTGTTAAAATATTCAAATTCATTATTGTTTAATTCAAAATGTTCAAATTTTCTCATTTTTTCAATACACTAAAATCAGGAAATTTTCCCAAAACCCCATTAAATTTTCTTCAAAATTTATTTTTTCAAATTTCAAAAATCTAAAGATACCCTTTTGCTCTAAATACGCCCAACAACACACTTTACATAAATTTCACTTTTCACACATTTCCCAAAAACCCTATATTTTGAAAAATCTCTAAAAATTAACAAAACAATAAAATGGATATGATAATTTCTAAATTGAATTACGTTGGGAGGTGTTTACACTCCCTCAATCCTATTTCAACTTATTGAAACAAAATAAATTGACCAAATTAAAGAAACAAATGAAATACCTCAAACACAATTAAATTTTGGAATGGAGAGTACGACATGTATGCCAAATGAGACCTTGCAAGGACTGATATACAGGTAATTTAGTACAAACCTATAAAGGAATCAACTAGCACAAAAAAAAACTATGAACTACAACTACATAAATGTGGTATTTATGTTTTGAAATTCAAAATGATGTAAACTAATGAAATATAGAAATCTTGATGAAGTTTATTCTTGTAATTTTTTAAATTTTTATAAAATCGAGTTTTGGTATTTTTTAATAAACTTAAGAGCATATTTTGAATTGCTAAAGATTTTAGGAAAAAGTGACGTTGAGTTTTTGATTATGGGGAAAAATAGGTTTTGTTGGGACCCGAAACCCATGACATAACAGTTTTGAAGGGACCCACAACTCTATCCAAGAAAAACATGTTGCATCAAAGATAAACCATATACCATTAGCAACAAATTAGTAGCAACACTAAGAATATAGCGGGACAACTCATGCTGCACAAAGGTAAACCATGGCCTAAAGCCCATAACCAAATACAACAAGGTTTTATGAGACCTTACACCCAAAGGTTTTGCAAGGGCCTTAAACCCTTAACCAGGTTTTTCAGGGACCTTGAACCCAAAAGAGCAAACAACTAGTCACCATCCTCCTCCTCGCAGCTCCAACTCGCCTCTGAACCATTACAAAGAGGGAAACAAAAGTCCCAATCAAATTAAACAACCCATCCAAATTCTCAACCTAAATATGAGAAAAAAAAGGCTAAGCCAAAGGAGAGAGCCTCCCTAAACAAACAACTAAATTGCAGTAGCAGTCCACCAAACTGCAAACAAAAGCCTCCCAACAGTACCATCCTAGGTATAGGGACACCAACCCAACCACCTCAAGAGGAGGGAGCTCGCTTCTAATAAAGAGGATGAAATGAGACCCAAAACCTCCAAATCCACCAATCTCCTCTTCATACAAGCAACACAAGCATAAAATCCAATATAAGGGAGAAGAACTACCAATCAAGACTACAACTACCAACTCCACCTCAATAGAAGAAGGATCCACCTCAAAAGAAATAGTCTCCCCCTCTATAGGAGACTCCAGTTGTAGATCCCAACAAAAAGTGAAATCAAAAGGAAGGGAAGACACCTCATCCCAAGGCAGCCCTAACATAAGGTACTGGAAGGAGGAAGTAGAGATCTCTTCAAAAAAAGCACAAAAATGGGCCCAAAAATAACACCATGAACATAACCCAACCAACAATAGATAAGCCACAATCTGCACACCAAAAAACAATCCAAAGAACCATGAGCAGAGATCCAAGCCCAAGGAAAACATAAGCAAATAGGACCCAAGAGGGAAAAGGGAGCCCCAACAAGGACACTGGGAGACAACCAAAACATAAAGCCCCCAAGCTACCCCAATACTCCAGTCAAAGCCAAAGACAAGTCAAAAATCCATAGATCCAACTGATGGAAGGCACCACCAGTCCACCAAAGGGAAACCAAGAGCACCCATAAGATGCCCAAGGCAAGATCCACCACCAAGGCACCACCAAAAGGGCACAATGATGGGCAAAGGGAAACCCAAAAGGAACCAGTTAGAAAGCAAGCCAACATAGAAAGCCCCCAAGCTGTCCCATTACACAGAATAGGACCAGAAATAGGCCAATCTTCAAACCAATCCACCTCAAGGGAGAAGGAACCCCCACAACCGCACACCACATAGAACCTCTAGGCAATACCAAAGAAGAAGAACAAAAAAGCACCGAGAATATTCACAGCACCCCACCTCCATAAATGCCACATGAAAGCCCAATAGGTAAGAGAAAAGCCTAAGCAAGCGACCCAACAAAGAACACCCAGTAGCCACGAAGAGCCATGACCAAAGAAAAAATAAACAAAAATTTTGGGAGGAGAAAGACTTGAGCCCCCCCAGGACCAAGAAAAGGATACCACTAGAAGACAACCCTAGAGACTGCATTTTCCCAAAACAACAACTGCCTGCACAATAGAGAAAAGAAGAGGGGCAGCACAACCACCCAAACCGTCTCAGAATCATCATCGTCGCCATCATCATCTTCTCCATTTGCAAATTTCAAACTGCAGATGTTGTGCCCATTCCCACTTGTCTTTCGTTTCCACTTCATTCACTCTAGACAAATACATGAGAGTTATTAAATGTATTTGTTAATAAAAAATGATGTTGAGTTGATGTCAAGAAAAAAATAAAAAAATATATTTTCCTCTAAATTTTTCTCTCCAAATAGATAACTTCAATATCTGGTGCATGGAAAAAAGAATTAAAATTTTGATTTTTTTTTTCCTTATAATAACGTGTTAAAGTCAAACATACTAGAATTTGATGTCAATATTGTCTAATTTTTTATCATTTAAAAAAAAAATTATACCCTTTTGGAGAGGATTCTCTACTCTAGTGCACCATATTTTTTCAAAAAAAAAAAGTTTTAGTATTTTTTAATTTCTAATCAACCTCATAACTTCTAATCAGCCCCAATTTTTATTTTAACAACCTACTTGCATTATTTAAAAATAAAAAATAAAACTAACCAAAATATCAAAATATATATATATTTATATATATGGCTACTAAATCCAAGCTGAGCTACAAAAGGGTATTTTTAGTTTTTTGAAAAAAAAATTATGACTAAAGAAATATCATGTTCAAGTGGAAAGTTTTAGAAATTTTTGAAAAAAGACGAGGTGGTTGCCAACAAGGATACCACATAGACAATTTTAGGTGAAAGGGTTTCAACTGAAACCCTTTTAGTAAACAACAAACATGTAAATTAAGTGGTATTATAAATTGACTAAGATAAAATTTATGTTTTGTTGTTTCAGGTGAAAGGGTTTCACCCAAAAATTTATGTGTCATGTATAGGCCATGTAGTTTCGAGCAAAACTATTTCAACCGAAACTATTTAGGGTGAAAATGTTTCACTCAAAACTATTTAGCTGGTTGAAAGTGGAACAATGGTTTATGTTTTTAACCATAGCACTCCCCTCCCAATTCCTAACCCAAAAAATCCAAATTCGTTGAATTCCTCCTTCAATTGTACTCCCAATAAAAAAATCAAATGTTTACCCAAAAGAGGGTTTTTCTTTCTAAAATTTCTTTACAAAATAAAACATTGCATAATGAAAAATAAACCCCTTTTCCTATTTACCCTTTTTCACTTTCCAAATAAATCAAAATAAAATTCATTTTCTATTTCCTTAATTCTTATTTTCCTCAAAATCCCAAACAGGCACATCAACCAATTTCTAAATAACCTATATCATTTAAATTCATGATTTAAAACCATATAAGCATATATTCATTTAAATTTATGGAATTCAGAATTCAAACATGATATTTAAATCAAGCACAATCTGCAATTCCCAACCCACTAAATTTTCACAATTTATAATTAAACAATAGTTTAACTCCATTTATGCTTTCATTATATTTTCCCTTTTCCTAAAATTTAGAGAATAATTTGATAACCAACATAGGAAATCATTTAAATTCCTAATATTTCATTTGTGGAAAACATAGAATTTAAACTATTAATTAAATTAGCCATTTACTAGTTGTTCATGACATATATTGAATCAAGAATTGTCTCCAATTTGGATCCAAGTCCACATAAGGTCAAATATGACACATATTATACTCGATTATGTTGGGATATGGTGTTGTATACCATTGCATAATTTGATATATTATAATGTTGTAATTAAATAATCATTTAGTTGTGATGCACCTAGGTGGTGTGGTTATTTACACTAGGTAATTATTTGGGGATCACTTTATGTTGTATTGTGACATTGTATTATTATTTAATGTGTGGGAGACATGTGATAATAATTTAATATTGGGAAAATATTCAATAAATTAAAAACTTAGTACCCAATATTAAATAAGGAATTAGTGGTTTTGTGTTCACATGGTTTTGTGGCACATGGTTTATCTTACCATTTGGTTGTATTTGTGTGAGCTTGAGTCTATATAAAAAGCAAGCACATGTTTAGTGGTTAAGGTTGGTTGGGTGAGTGGGTTGTCATTATTGAGTCTTTCTGAGGAATGCATATGTGAAGCATGGAATGGAATGTGTGGATTCATACTTGGACACATGAGGATGCATTAAGAGGCTTGATGCTTTAGAGGTATTCATTGTAACTCTTGTATTGATTTATTGTTGAATAATATGATGAAGTATGGATGCTTTTGGAGCCTGGGTTTTTCCCTCTTGAGGGTTTTCCTAGGGTATATCTTGTGTTATCTTGTGGCTTGTCTATTTGATCTATGCATTATGGTTACTTGTATGCATGTTTATCTCCCATGGGGTTATGTAGGAAATGGATTAAGAATGTGGGTTGAATACATTATTTTCTAACAAATTCAAGTACAATTAGGGAATGGATAGAGAGGAACAATGTGACATCTTTGAATTAACTACCATTAGGGAATAACTCAAACCTACATAGTTAGGTGGAAAATAACCTTGTACTTGTAACCATTCAACGCATGTCAAGGGTACCTTCTCAATGTATATATAGCCAAAACACAACATAATCACCCAATGGGTTTCAATAACATAAAGCATGAAAGTAACATCCATCATATAACTCATTAAATAAATCTTAAATAAATTAGTTCTTTTGAACATCAATAATTAGGATTACATTTAACCACAACATATATAATACATATTATTGAATTGAAGCAAAGTTGTATATCCAAGTATATAAATATACAAAATTCCAACAACCAACATGTTGAAGAACCTCATCTTGAACATATAGTGGTTCATACACACCATTCATATCCATATAAATAATCGCCACAAAAATCATGAGGAAATGATGAAGCAAAAACATTAATCCTGCAACTACAAATTGCAAATGGGAGAGCACTACATCCCCCCACTAAAATTAGGCTTACTTCTGAAAGAATGCACAAAGAAAGGATAGGTACACCTAGTACACAATCCTTCAAACATAATTTACTCTCAAGATCAACTCTCTAGACTACCTCCAAGTCTAGGCATCAACACACAACACATAACTCTAGAGGTGCACAAGCTAAGTGACCACCTGCCACTAGGTGTGCAACCACCTCAAAGATCACCACATTACCTTAACCATCCACCACTACAACCAATGTAAAGAACTAGTTATTGGGTCCAACAAAAACACAAGGTTAGAGGCAACACTACCTCACCTTCATGCTCACCAAGAGCATGCCTCACTTCCAATTATGGCACTCACCATGAGGTTGTCCCTTAGGTAACCACTTGGGAAAAAGAAAGGATTTCCTAAGCACACTAGCTTCTCAACATAAAACTAGGAATAAAATAGGGGTTATTAGAGGAAAGAATCTAGGAAACTACCTACAAAAATCATAAGCACTCCCCAATGAATGAGGCTTAGAGACCCCAAACTCACATTGGACAACCATAAAGGCATCAACCAAACACTAAGCATAGGAGAAAAACTCAAATTTTCAACTATTGTAATGCTTAACTATGACCCACCTAAGGGTTAAAAAACCTAACAAGATCATGAAATCATGATTACAAAGACAACTAACAACCATTATAGGGCTCAAACATTAAGCACTCTCCAGGAGAATACATAAGATAGTCGATTCCTCAAATTGAAATCATATCTTCTTTTAGCCTTAAGCTAGAAACACTGCTAAATAACCAAGGAGAAACTCCTAAAAACCACTAGGACAACCTCAACTAATAGCTTAACAAGGATACATATATAATATAATATGATAAACACAATAATATGTGTCAAAGAACTTATTAACACACATTCCATACCCTACACTATGTCAAACATGAGTGTAACTATGGAAATCGCATCCCCAAAGACATGATGTGTGTCTTCATGCTATCAACTAACATGGATTTCAATACCCAGGACACCTCAACAACACTCAGCTAATGCCAAGGCACTAGGAAACATGGTCACAATACCACAACAAGCAAGGCACCCATAGTTTGTGGCCTAAATCACACCCAACCATCTACTAGAAAACAAATTCAAGCACCATACAAACACAATTATCCACACATTCAATCTCACTTAGAGAACATAGAATCCCAAAATCACTCTAGTACAAAGATTTGAATACACTTCACTCAATTCCAATCACAAGGATATTCACATACATTGAAGCCACTCAAAGCTAGAAAACCATATGCATACATGAATTTCACAAAAAATTTGAATACCACACAAAATCCACTTTCATTTCATCATGAACAAGAATTTTGATGTAATATGATTTTGATTAACACCAAAACTAATACTTAACACATTCTCTTCCATCTACTCCCTTTTACATTCTATCGGGGGTTTGTAATGAACATGATAAGGAACAAAACATAACATAAAATAGGACCAAAATTTTCAAACATTTACAATAGCCACCACAAAGATAAAAGACAACCCAAGAGGGAGAATTTTCAATTCCAACAAAACGAGTAAAATGAACTTAATTGAAACATAAATGAAATGTGACCAAGTATCACAAAATAGATAGAAGGAAAAATTTGGTGACCAGACTACTCATAAGAAAATTGGAAAGTTCAATGCTAGTCCTTAAAACAAGTAAAAACTTCATCAATAACCAACTTAAAGCATCAAACTTGGAAAACATGATTACATGAATTGAGTGATTAATGTTAGCCACATTTTAGGAGTAAAAAGCTACATGACACCTTGGGAGTACAACATCCAAGGTGTGAGAGAGAATATGCTCACACACAATTCACCCAATTCAATTAACCATGCCAATGAAAACCACTCTAAGAAAATACACTTAATCAAGACATGATCACATTATGATGCAAGAAGGCATATGCAGGGTTCACTATGACATCCACAAATTCTATCCACACAAGGGTAGGACTTCACCCAAGCACCACTCTGGCCAAAAATTTATAATTACAATGCAATGATACATTTTTACTCACATCATACATCACTACCACATGGTAAAAAAAATGGCATGCACATCATTCATAGGGAACATCACAACTGAGGGTCTAAGCCAACCAACATAATGATCCTAATAGGCACAATTTTATTGAACAATTAAACATGCACCCCATGCAAGAGGGAAAATAATTTTGATTACCCATCTAAGTTCTCACAATAATCCTAGGGGCAATATGATTTGGGGACATAAGTCATTGACCCGAATATTTTATTATGAAATGTAACCTTACATTCATGAATTAACATGATCACCTCACATATACAATAATACTTCAATAGGAATACAAATGCACCATGCACTTCAAGAAGCATTACCATTTGAACATATTTTTACAATTCAAGCATATGACATACACCCATTCACTTCCAATGCATAAATCACATAAGAAATTTCATAATGCTTAATCTTAAGCCACAACATTAACACCCAATTTCAATCAAATGCATCCATATGTGCACATACAAAGAGAAAACAAAAGCATAAATAAGATCACTCAAGGAATTACACATTCACACTTAATATGAATCAAGACATCAAGATGGAAATTTCACATGAAAGTACTTCTCAACAACTCAATGGTCTAAATAACCCTCTCAAGAAATAATTTCGCAAACATATCACACTTGGGAAAATGGCAACAAGACTTGTTTCCATCAACACAAACACACAAAGACCAAACCAAATCTCTCATATAATGAGCAACACACCAAAGAGTGATCATTACCCACTTAGGAGACTCTCAACTAGGGGTATCTTCCCATCCCTATTAGATGCATTAGGTTCTAGGAGGAACTCTTCCTCCTCGAACACCCTTGCAAGAAGCCAAACAATGACTCTCAAAACAAGTACTTGAGTTAACACATGCCAAGCACCAACAACCACACGGGAAATAACATGAACCAAAAATCCTAGTGTTGCAACTTGGATCTAATATTGGATATAGTGCCCCAATTTGACACGCTCAAAACAAAACTTGACAAAGTAACCTTTTTTGAAACAATGACAACATCAATAATACAACAATGATATGTGCACTTGCACAAAAATGTGCACACAAGTGTCACAATGATACAATGACAAAGACAACAAGGAAACTTCACCATTGTATAAGAAAAGGTGGTAATTATTGATGGTGTTTTCTGCACAACAACAACTCAGACAAAATATGATATTTTATCTCTCTTGAAAGGTAAATCTCTATCAGCAAGTCTCAGGAGATAACCCCAAGGTCTCTAATGTCAAGTCTTGACTATGCATAAATAACTCAGTTATAAATGTGAAAATGATGGTAATCATAAGGGGCCTTACAAATGAACAATGCTGGAAGTATACTTTCATCATATGTAACAATATGGTGATGCTTTCAATCCTATAACTAACCTAGATTTCAAAGAATTAGCAAAAGAGAAAGGGTTGAGAGAGATTTCTAAATCTAAACCTAAGACCAATTGTGTAAACAATCAAATACTCAAAGTGGACCAATCCTTTTAGAACCAATTTCTGCTTAACCTAGATTAAATTTGCAATCCTACATAAACAATGCAATCTTCTAAGGAACAAAGATTTTCAGATCATGGAGCATCCACACAAATCAACCTTATTTTATAATTGAAATGAATAAATACCCACAATTGAACTCAACTCACAAATTTTAGGCCCAGTCTAACTTTACACAACAACTTACAATCGACAAGTTGCTAAAAGTATGGACCAAGGATCGCTCAAACACTTCAAATCTTAAACCATTAACACAATTGCATCACATTTAAATCTAAAATATAACATGCAACCACAACTTCAAAGCAATTTCTCAAAGATCTAGAAAAACAAGAACCATGCAGAGTGAATAACACAAGAAAGAACACCAAAGAACAATGTCTTTACTTATATTGAATCACCCAAATTTGCAACAATTCATGTATCCACAATGTTTCAACACTTGCTCTCATAAAATACTAACTCCTAGCTCAGTATCAACTATGCCAACTATGTCTAACCATTACAAATAAAGTAGGAGTCCCAATTTATAGAGAAATAACCCTAGGTCGGCCTAGAATCAGGGTTTACAATATTAGGTCGGCCAAATAGGTCAGCCTAGAGAGTTTTATAAAAATAAAATTACATTTAATTATCATAAAATAAAGTCTAGGTCAGCCCAGACCCTTCTAGAAGCAATAACTGGATGGCACAAACTCCTAGGTTGTCCCTTCTGGCTAAAAGATCACATGACTGGCACATTGTCCTAGGTGGTTGCCAATTGGCTATTTTCTCCTTTTTTATTGGCCTCTATCCTGTTGGATAATTCTTTGACTTTCTCCAATATTTCCTTCACATTAGCTAGATCTGGAATGGGGATAAATTTAATTCTCAATTTATGAGTCTTAAACTCATCAACATATTTGGGCATTGCTTTACCCCATTCAACCTGTAATTCTTGATACTTATCCAGGTTTGAAATGTAGATTGTTGCATCTTCTAAATGGTCTTTGGCAACTGGTGCACTATTAGAAGGAGCATATATTTCATGCCACCATGCCTACAATTTTCCAATATTCATATTCTTCTAGCCAAACTTTCACCTCCCAATCATAATTTCGAGGAAAGTGATACGACTGTTATATATTTCCTTCATCTTCCCCTATAACTTCATTATCTTCTTTAAGGATTTAGTGAGAAGTTTTTTTCTTGTAATTCCATATCTCAATCCCATTCCATTACCTTGGAAATATCCTCAGAAGTGAAAATATTCATTTTGGCTAATTCTTCCTTAGGCACTTGAAGAATATTTTTCAACTCTTCCACAGTTGTACCATCAACCTTGTTACAATTTGTAGCAAATTGGGAAGTGTCTTCAATAAATTCAGCTTCCTTAGCATGGATGCCAAAGATTTTCTCAATTGATTCATCACCTCTTTTGCTAACATCTTGAAGCCACTCATGAGAGTTATGCATTGAAGATTTTAAATTTTCTATCTCTGATACAACTTCCCTTGGTAATAGCCTTTATGGGATTAAAGAACCACCATCAATAGCAGTTTGAAGGGGCTTCATTAGGTGCTAGACATATTTTTAAAAATCACTCAATTGCTTTTGTAGCTTCTCCTTTTCCTCTATTTCCTTGTCAAGCCTTCTTAGAATGGCTTGAGAGGATTCTTGGAACTCTTCCTTCTCCTGTTCTTTGGTGGATGGGCCCAAATTAATGGTTTGTACTTTATATTTAGCTGGCCTCACCCCATCCTTGAACAACAGGAGCAACTATGTGAACAACCCTGCTATTAAATTCATCCCTTGACAATTTTGGCATTGTTCTAGCCCTCTTCCTTTGCTTGGATTGTCCCCATTGTTCTAGCAGTTTATCCCAACTAGGAGTCTCCTCCTGAACAATTATTGGCTTCTTGCTAAGCCTTTTCTCCATCCAGTCTGGGATAGTGGGTTGCTTTGTTTCCAACTTTTTTGAGGGAGCCTCTTGCTCATCTTTATCCTGATGTGGATTGTTAGAAATCTCTTCCACATTCTTCTCTATCTCAGGCTAACCCTCTAGTTCATCAATCATCTCTTTTACTGGAGACTTGGATTTATTTTCCCGAATTACTTCTGACTCCATATTTTTGCTTTGTGCCCCAGAGGTAGATTTTCCAATCTCTTGCACAAATTTTCTCCATTCTCCACTTTTAGGAGTTGAAATCTCCTCATCTTCATATTCATGATGTTTAGGATCATTTGATATATTTCCCTCTTCATGGATCTGAAATATGAGTATTATGAGGAGAGGAAATAGGAGAATTATTTCTTGGAACTGCTCTCATAGTATTATCATCTATAGGTGCCTCTTCAATCTTTATTTCCTTTTTTGTAGTCTTTGTTTCAATCACTAGGGATGTCTTATGCTTAGGAGAATCTCTCCTAACATACACTTGTGGCTTTTCCCTGAGCTTTCTACATCAACAACTTTAATTGAGGAAGGGGCATCAACAAAAGTACTACGTTTTCTAGCCTTGGCCATCTTTTGGCCCTTTGTAACTAATTTCTCTTTTTAACTAGTTGTGATGACTCTCCTTCTTCTATAGTAGCATCGAACTTGGGAGCCTTCTTTGCCTTTGGAGATTGCTTCTTAGTTAGTTTAACCTGATTTTGGCTCCTTTTCTTTCTCTTTATGGTAAGAGGCCTTTCTTCTATTTCTTCTTCTTGAACATCTTCATCATGAGGCTCAATAGTGTCATCACCTTTATCAACTTATGCTTCCTCTTTAGATTGGAACTCTAGGTCTCCCATCAAATCATATGTGAACTTGGTACCATCAACCTTTAGCCCAAACACCTTATGTTTCACCCATAGCCTGGAATATTTCCTCGCTGGCTCAGTTACCTAGTCCAAATCAGTCACTTCTTCCTTTGACCAGTTTATTGGAGGTAAAGGCTTGCCCCTGTAGGGCTCATAATCATGGTGTTGTACTAGGTTTACTTCATCATCTTGCACTTGGTTAGGTACCTCAACTACCTTGTATAGTCTTATAAAATTGAGAGGTAATCTAGAAAACCTTCTCCTAATAAAATCAAATTCATCCCTGTAATTGACCCAGTAATCTTCAATGTGGTCCTTATGCCCGAACTCCATGTTTGCTTGTTTTTGAGCCTTGCCATAGGGATCAAAGTTATCTTTGTTGGTATGGGAGTACAATTCAAATTGTGCCATCTCTTTCTCAAAATATTGTGCACTTTGGATAGATGGACATGCCTCTAGAGTTCCTATCCTTAGTGGGAATTATACTCCCAATCCCTTCTTGTGTAAGTCCTTTTGCAAAATTACCTCAAAGGCTACCATTTGCTTTGTCAATTCTATCATTATGAGGTTATTTGTCGAGTATCTTGGAAACCTGAGAGGAACAACAGGAGAACCTTTTATCCAGATGTATGCGAATCTTTGAAATTGAATAAACCATTGCCCATACTGCTTGATCAAATCCATTACATCAGTAGAGACCCTAGCATGGAGAGCATCTTGCAACAACCTAGGAATGTACATAAAAAATGCATCATTTGCTCTCCTATAATTGGTGGTCTTATATTGCAGTTGTGGGTATATGTTCCATATTCTATCTTTCCCCAGGGTTCCTTTGCAATTGAGACCCTTATACTTGGTTTTTCTTGCCAACATGTACACAAGATATGAAGTCATTGTGAATCTATTGGTCTCTTGTACACTCCTCAAATGGGCATCTAGGTTGTTGCTTATGATTTTGGCCCAATGATAGTGCTTTCTAGCCATGATCTTTGTGATGGGGTAGAACATCCAATTGTGGAAAATGTTAGCCTCTTCTACTCCCATTACCCTGCCCAGGAGAGTTATAACATCATGATACTCCATCTTGAAGTCACTCCTATGCAATTGTTTAGGAAACTTAGAATAGTGAGGTTTGGGCTTCAATATCCAAGAATTATTGATGATTTCCAAGGCTCTGTTAGGGTCTTCATCATAGAACTTTATTGCTTCCCCAATGTTTCTCCTCAATGAGCTTGTGATGTGAGGAAATATTGAATACTTCTGCAATAGACTCCTCAGTGAGATTCTCCATGACTCTGCCTTGTGGTCCAATTATAATCCTTGTGTTGGAGTCATAATGTTTTGCACATTCTAGAACTAGCTCTAGGCACAATTGTGTTGGAGGGAACCCTACTACTTGAGCCAAGCCAATGTGAGTGAGGATCAAATCCAATTGAGTTGGTGCATTGCCATACATCCTTTGTTGGAAATCATCATAGTCCACATGCCCCATATTTGTATCTGCAATCTTTTCCCAGGTAGAAGCAATCTTGGACTTTAGCCATATTCCCTTAAAATCATACTTCATCCTTTCATCTCTTCTTCTCACCTCCTCTTGTACCAAAGCAACCTTTGATTTAGAAGTCTTGTCAAGGCTCAATTCTGCTTGCATCTATTAGAGAAAGCCAATAATCACCCAAATAAAGATAATAACATTAATTATTAATTTATGCCATTCATTCAAGAAGATTTATCAATATATTGAAAATGACATCATTAAGTGCAAATTGTAATAATATGAATCATGAATAGTAATGTAAAGGTAGAAAATTCATTTCACAGGATCTCATTATTAGATTAGACAAAGATATGTAAGCAAATCTCATTCAAATTGATCAATATCCAACAATAGATACCTTGTAACTCCATATGCGAGCCTAATTATCATTAATATTTGAAATTTGAAGTCACCAAAGAAAGGTTAGAAAATCTGAGGTAGCTCAGAATTTTTGGCTAGACTCGAGCTCGGCAAGTCGAGTAATCCAAGTGAGCTCGGATTCACCAGAATTAGCTCATTGGGCACCTTTTATCTTGTAATCACAAAGCATCCTTATGAGATCAAGCACATGCAAGCATTCACTATTTTAAGATCACATAACAAATCATTTCATCAAGGCTCAATTCATCACACACACTGAAGACTCAAAAATTCAAGAGGTTCGGGAATTTCTTAGGAGCTCGGATTCAAAAAATTCAAGCCAGCTCGGAATCACCGAATGCAGGCTACGCTCAAAGTTTCTAATTTTTCAAGCCTTTTGAATTTTGTGAGAAGATAGGATCCATAAAATCTGAGGGAGCTCAGCTTTTCCAAGAAAATTAAGGCTCAAAAAATCTGAGCTACCTCAGAATTCTCAAGTGTTTCACTCAGGCTCATAATTTCGTTAAGTATACAACTCGTTTCACGTTTGAAAGATAAAATACAATCATCACACGGGTTGGATTCATTATTCATTTCTTTCAACACTCCAAATCACACATTTCACAAAGAAATTCACTAACCCTATTTATTTCATTCATCACATTTCAATCTTTGGCTAGGGTTCCACAAAACTAGGGTTTCAAGTTGAAATTAAAACATGGAGATCCCCTTTCAAACCAAGTGAAATTCTGAGAATGCAATAAGAGGGGTGCATCTTCAACATATTAACAACTCTGGTGTCGAGCTTCATTCGAATCAATTCAAACCATGACCATTCAAATGCATCCAAGGAATAGAAAGCCCAAGCAAAATGAACAAACTCAAGCAATCCAAGAAACTCGATGCATTAACCTTTATTATAGAAGAAACCCTATCAAGCACAAGGCACCACAAATCAACAAGGAACGAGAATCAAACGAAAGTAGAAAAGAAGCCCAACCTTGAAACAAAAAACAAAGAAGAGGGACTCGGTGAACTCTCGAAGGATTTCATAACAACCAACCTTACACACAATCTTCACTCCCTAATCTCGGTGAATCAGAAATCAAAGCAAGCTCTCAAGTTTCAAATTCTTCTCAAGGAAAAATGACTAAAATGAGTAATGCATTGCCAATATATTTCCCATTTTGCGTCATAAATTTCTGCCATAAATGCATGAAAAGACACTTTTAAAATCTTGAGAATATGATGAGAGTCCGAACTTGGGAAATCCAAGGTAGCTTAGATTTTCCAGTTGGAATGAGGTTCAGGTAATCCAAGCTACCTCAGATTAGCCGAGTCTCCCCCGTACTTAGCCAAATTTGTACCAAAGTTGGAATTTTAAGTTATGGCAGACATCAAGGAGTTAATCCCATGACCCTAATGTTGCAAAAAGACATATCAAATGCAAATTGATCATTAAGTACTTGGGTGAGACAAAATCAAGACCAAGAGACCCATCCCTTAAGGGGAAAAAGGTCAGGACCCTAAAGCAAACAAGCAAACCAAACAAGAAAAAAAAGGGTTCATACCTCTGGTGGGGGGTGTGTGTGAAAATTGTACAACAGTAACAACAAAAGACTAAGCACTCATGGGATAAATCCACTATGATGAACATATGAGAGATAGATGAGAATACCTACACAATTATCAATTACTAAAACACGATCACATTCTCTTGCAACACCACACTAGGATAAGATGAGGGAAACATCAACCTCCAGTCCATATCCATATACACTAAACAAATCTAAACATAGGGGAACACCTTCACACAAGGTTTCCTAACCAAGAGGCACAACTCTCCATTGATTGGAATGGTGATGAGTCACTTCTAAACAACCACACGCTTCCCAAGACATCCCATCATAATGTAACAACACACAAGTAGAATAAGACTAATCCAAAACACCCCATAACCCATGAGAAATTTTTAGGACACCAACAAGGCCAACCATGAAGGATTACAACCTTCCCAAGTCTTCACAAGACTAGGTTCACAATCTCCCTAACCCTAGGTTTGACAACTAGACAACTTTGAAAGAAAGCACATGAAATGAGGCAAGAGAAGTCACAAGTTATCAATCACAACACATAAGAACATGAAAAAAATACCACTATACCCCTAGGACCATGAGGAACAACTTCTGTTTACATGGTTTTCCTATACAAGGTCTCAAAACAAAGAAAGAGATCAAGTATTGAAACAAAGATACTTGACTAGGATTTTTAAGGGTTCTGATGACTAAAATGATTTGAATGGGAAAGATACAAGGCATAAATTATCCATTAGTGAAATTAGGCTTAGAAAACTACTAGCTATATGAAGTTAAGAGGGTTAACATTCAATTTTTTATATGGGAACAAGACTTCCCAAGCATAAGACGAGGCCACCCAAACAAAGATAGATAAAATTTTGAACTTTAGGCTTGCAAAAATAGACTGCCCAATTGTGAAATGTGATCACTAAATTAATTTTAAGCACCATTTGAAATTTTCCTAAGTTCATTTTAACTTTTCAAGACATATACACAACATATGAGTACGATTGTGCCTAACACTGATATTGAGACATATAATTAGGGCTAAAATACTAACATTTATAAATCTTACAATCCTTCTCAATGAGAGATCCATTAATATCAATAGTACAATTTGGATGAAAGGAAAACATCTAAATACATGAATTAAACTTGGTAGAACATGGTACCATGATGTCCCTCAATCCACAAACCTTGGATCCCAAACGGTGGATACCACACCACTCGACCTTGTGGAATCAAATGATCCACTCTCACCATGCTAGGAGATAGTAACATGGGCCACAATCACAAAAATCACACTAAACACATGGAGATAGGTCTTACACACACATCATACACGATGAAAATACTCCACATACACATAAAATAAAGCTTTCTCCCAATAACATCAGCTGGACCAAATACAAAATTTCATTTGGAAAACTCACCAATGTCACATCACACAATCCATATTAGGCCAAATCACCAATTCGACACAAAGAATCATCCTTAATAAAAATCACCAAGGGCATAACATGTAGGATCCTCATTGGGAAAACTCACCAATAGCATACAAAAAATCATATGGAAGGGAATACATCATCCTTCAAGTACTACTTAGTGACACTAGGGCTAGATATTAGAGAGCAAGAAAGAGAATTCCATTATAGACACTCGTATGGGGTTCAATGTGAAATCAAGTGTCCTCTCATACAAAAAAGGTACTTGATCTTACAATTTTTACGCTTCTTGAGCATCTTGTCTTCCTCCATCATCCTTAGCCTATATGAGCACTGAAGGCATGAGAGGGATATCCATTATCTTGGGTAATTAATTGCCCACGTTTCATTAGTTTTCACTTGTTAATCCAAACTCCTCACACCATGATTGCCTATGTGCTACCTTGGGTCAAGTTCATGTTGGGAGCCATTCTCATAACTCTCTCTAATACCTACACACTAAGCTCATCACATCCTTCAACAAATGTGGCACAAAAAATGATGCACAAAATTCAATTTCATCAAAATTTTATAACAAGTTTATACAATAATTATTACAATAATTGATGGATATTTTCATTAAAAAATTCAAAATAATTATATTTCATTCAAAATGTTTGAATTTACTCTTTTTTTCAATACGGTAAAACCAAGAATTTTTTCCAAAACCCCATTAAAATTTCTTCAAAATTTATTTTTTCAAATTTTAAAAATCTAAAGATTCCCTTTTGCTCTAAATATTCCCAACAACACACTTTTCACATCAATTTCACTTTTCACACATTTCCCAAAAATTTGGGCATTATAACCCCATATTTTGAATAATCTCAAAAAAATAACAAAACAATAAAATGGATACAATAATTTCTAATTTAAATTATGTTGGGAGGTCTCTACACTCCCCCAATCCTATTCCAACTTCTTGAATTAAAAGAAATCGACTAGATTAAAAGAAAGAAACAAAATACATCAAACACAATTAAATTTTGGAATCAAGAGCATGTCATGCACACCAAACAAGAGCTCACAAGGACCGACATATACACACCCCTCCCAATTCCTAACCCAACAAATTTGACCTCATCGAATTCTTCCTCCAATTGCACTCCTAATAAACAAATCAAATTTTTACCCAAAAGGGGGTTTTTGCTCTCAAATTTCTTTACAATATAAAACATTGCATAATAAAAAATAAACCCCTTTTTCCTATTTACACTTTCCAAATAAATCTAAATAAAATTCATTTTCTATTTCCTTAATTTTCATTTTCCTCAAAATCCCAAATAGACACATCAATAAATTTTCAAATAACCTATATCATTTAAATTCATAATTTAAAACCATATAAGCATATATTCATCTCAATTTATGGAATTCAGAATTCAAACATGAAATTTAAATCAAACACAACCTACAATTCCCAACCCGTTGAATTTTCACAATATGATTAAACAATAGCTTAACTTCATTTTTACTTAAATTCTATTTTCCCCTTTCCTAAAATATATAAAATATTTTAATAACCAACAAAAGAAATCATTTAAATTCCTAACATTTCATTTGCAAAAAACATAGAATTTAAACCATTAATTAAGGAATTTATTGGTTATTCACGAAATAGACTGAATTAGGAATTGTCTCTAATTTGGATCCGAGTTCACATAAGGTCAAATATGACAAATATCATACTCGATTTAAGTACGATTGGGGAATGTATAGGGAGGCCCAATGTGATATATTTGAATTAACCACCATTAGGGAATAACTTAGACTTGTATAGGTAGGTGGAGAAATAACCATGTACTTGTAACCATTCAATGCATGCCAAGGGTACTTTCTCAATGTATATATAGTTGAAGCACAACATAATCACCCAACGAGGTTCAATAGCATAAATCATGCAAGTAACATCCATTATATAACTTAACCACATCATATATAATGCACATCATTGAATTGAAGCAAATTGATATATCCAAGCATATAAATATACAAAATTCCAACAACTAACATGTTGAAGAACCTCATCTTGAACATGTGGTGGTTCATATTGTTAGGGTTAGAAAGGTAGATTCCTAACAATTAAATGCAGATTTAAGTAATAAACAGAGAAACTAAAAACACACAGAATAAATTATAACATAGAGAATTTAACGTAGTTCACCCAATCCAGGCTACATCCACCAAACCGCAGCCATCCAATGATTTTATTATACAATGCAAATATCTATTACAATCTTGCGAATAATCGCGTTTTTCATTATCTTGTAACACCCATTTGAACCCCTTTTTATCAAGCTTAGACGCTTCTAGATTTTTGGGTTCTACAAAATCAAATTTTTCTTTTTTCGTTGATTTTTCCCTTTTTCGATGATGACGCGGAAAAGTAGGAGGAATTTTTTTCTCAAGGGCTACTGCCCCTGAACCCCGGCAAGGATGCATGCTAGGGTGTACATTATACCATGGGCTATATAGTATAGCATGATCAGTCACCACATACCAACACATACACACCATTCAGAGCCATAAAAATAATCACCACAAAAATCATGAGGAAATGATGAAGTGGAAACACCAATCCCACAAATACAAGCTGCAAATGAGAGGGCACTACACACCTCCTTGTGAGACCTTGGGTTTTAAAGTCCACAAGCATTAATATGCTCTTCTCTTGTGCTTCGAGTGATCCAGAGAATCAAAAAATTTCTTGGCATATGTTCTAGAAGTCTTATAAATTATTTTATTATTAATATTAGAAGCCATAACCATTCAGCTATTAGCCTCCACTACTATTTTTTTCTACCTCTATCTGATTATGCACAACCTCTAGACATATTTTAAGGTTATAATGTTGATGTATGTAAGTGGGTAAGACATCCAAATGCATAAATTTCTAAAAATAGTTTAAATGTGGGATTTCTAAAGATATGAAAAAGAAAATGGTTATATGCATATGGAGAAGAACATAGATATAAAATTACTCTAAACTAGACAAAAAAGAATTATTTTCTTACATTTGGATTGGTGTGGTTGTCGGAAAAGCTATTAAGGACTAGTGTCATAATCTAGTGGATGATAAAGTCAAGCATAAGACCTTATACACTAAAATTTAAATAAACCTAGATCAAGAATAAATTATGTATCTAAAAAACATAGGCTAGACTCTATGATCAATTAACTAGTACATCCCTTCTCATAAATTGGAAGAATTCATAACAAATAATATTTTAATATATTCATAAGTGCTCAAGGTAAATCCATATGATATTAAAAAAAGATATTCAAAATACACTTTAAAACTATTTTACAAAATCTCAATGAGGATTAACTAGTCAATAAAACACCAAGTTGTCAAATGTAGCCTTACCTCCTAAATATGCCTAATCAATTATGGAGACACTTGTATCATTGTAGAAATGAAGAACAAAGAATTAACTATAGTGATTGATGAATTGGAATATTTTAGAGTAGAGGGTACAAGATATTACAATATGTCACAACCAAAAACAACCAAACCTTTGTTCAATATATAAGAATTACATATATATGCCTATATTCCTTGCTTGTATAACATAGAGAAATGAACATTAATTTATTTTAGTCAAATATTGTCTTTACCCCACTTACTTTGTCTATTCAACATTATATTTTTAGTGTTTAATAGTTACATGGATTCACAAAATTAGGTCTAGGCATAATATGCATATAAAAATAATGAAAAAAAGTTTCCCAAACCCTCGTTTATGCCTCCAAGGTGTTGGTAAGTGGATCTTCATGTTGTAAATCGAATCAGGTAGCCTTTTTGTAGCAATAACTCTTGTCATTATGCCCATATTCTCTACCTCCAACATGAAATCATATCCACTTATGTAAGCAACCATCTATTCTAGCATTATAATCGAAAGCATTGCTAAAAATTGTGACATCATGTAAGTAATGTTGGGAAGCAAATGTTAAAAATGCATAAAAAATATACTTGCCTATGAAATCTAAAGAAAATCATATTTTAAATGAAATACACTTATGCCTAATGCAAAATAGGAATGCCAAATGATGGCATAACCTTCAAATTTAAGTTTATGCTTTCTAGGTATGGACAATGGTGCCCTCTTCCATGTAAATCCACCTCAATGATCAACACCCTCATCCAAGATCTAATTTTTCCACACCACTAAGATCTTTCACTCCATAAATGTGTGTTCTCAACTAACAAAAACAAACAAATAAATTCTAAAACACAATTATTAGGACATAAAATAAAATCTTGAAGGAGATTGTATGCACTTTGCAACAAGAAAATAATTTTAAATTATTTATAAAACTATCTTTAGTGAATCAAATATTTAGGGGTCTGAAAAGACAACAATAGGATTGAAATAAAATGCATTTTACTCCAACTATCTCCAAAGTACCAAAATAAAATCCTATAATATAAACTTTGTATTCAATCCAAATTTTGCAATAACTATATTTTGTTGCATTACCAATAAAATCCTCCTAATTGAGATAATATGTCTTAATCCACACAAGCAACTATAACATCATGTGCATGTAATATTCCCAAAAGAAAAAAAGGGAAAGACGCATTTTAATACATGTCAAATATAAAATATTTTATGTGATATAATAAGACATTCCACATTTTTTATTTCATTTCTCTCCCATAAAAAAATTGAAGGCCTCATATATGACATCTCATGTAATTAACAAACAATTTTTTTATATATACATACATACATATATAACGTGTACTTTTACATAATCTTCACAAAAAACAAAATAAAAACTCCATCTCAATTTAAACCTCGCCTTACCTCACCTAATATAAGATTCCACGTTATATGGAAATGAAAATGGAAATGGATGTGATATAATAAGACATCCCACATTTTTTATTTCATTTGAATCTTATAAAAAAATAAAAATGTCTCATATATGACACCTCACATAATTAACAAATAAAATTAGAAAACTTTATGTAATATGTACTTTACACAATCTTCACAAAAAGCAAAACAAAAACTTCATCCCAATTTTAATGTCACTTTACCTCACCTTATATAAGATTCCACTTAATATGAAAATGGATCATTTTATAGTCCATCGGGTGATCTACTTTTTGGTCTATATATAGCTTATAGTAATATAAGACTACCATATACTTCATGCAAAAAGCGTCTAACTATATTACAAACGAGACATACATACCCAATCCCTACAAGATTTGAACTCTTTCAAAAATATAAATTCTTTTTACCATTAGACCAACTCAAAAGAACCTAGATTCTAAGTGTGAAACGAAATCAACTGCAAATAAAATACACCCTTCTTATAATGCTTAAATTTTTTGCATAAGACAAAAGGTTCTTAATAATTTTTCTTGGCCCTTTCTCCCTTAAATTTTAAGGGATATAAGGGATAAAACATAAATGCGCCTTACAACATTACTTATCACCCCACTTTTCCACACGAGTATGTTTAAAGTTTTTAAGTAATACAAGTGGTGCCCTCTTTTTGGGGGTCCCCATAATATATTCCACATTTTTTCATCTTTTCAAAATTAATAAAATAAAATTAAAAAAAATCTTCTTTTCTTTTTATGTGGTGAATTATGTTCTTTTAAAGAAGAGTCAAATTAATCAAATGTCGTGTCATAAAAGTATCAAAATTTGATCTTTCAAATATTCATAGTTAGACTCATATTTTAGAGTTATTTTGAAGCAATGATTCTTAAGCTAGAATCAATTTTGTGTGGGAATTTTTGAGTTAGAATTTTAGAGGAATATTTTATAATTAATTTTTAAATAGTTATTTTGGAGCTAACTTTGTATGACTACTCTAATGTTGAGATATGTTGGAGTCAACTTATGGTACTATATGAAGAATTTCACATATGATATTTTGACTTGTAGAATGTCATATGGTTGTTTCATATTCTCATCATACAAGTGCAACTCAAAAATAAAATAGAAATCACAAATCCAACATTATTTGGGGTCTTAGGCCACCATGGTGCATGGAATTTTTTGATGTTATCAGTATAAATTCTTTTAAAAGGTTTTTCAACGTTCCATATCATCTTACGGACTTATCTACATTGGCACTAGTAAGGTATGCATATATTAGGCACAGGGCCCACTCTATCTTGTTCTTTGTATTGGCCAATGAAAGCATAATTAAAGTCCATGTGCCATGCTCCCAAAGAATTTGAGAAAAGTTAAAGATAATCTTCCAAGAAATAAGCACAAACTATTTGATCTACCAAAATAGTTTTAAATTCAATGACTTACAAAATGTGCAACCACTCCAAAATTCCTTACTATAATAGGTTACCAACCTAATTTTGATATTCATGGCTCCATGATATCTCCATGAACTCCATTATCACACCATCATATTGGTAGGGAAATGCTCTTTATGAAATTTGAATTTGACCTCACAAGTACAACCAGTATTTATTTCCAACAATCATCCTATTCTCTATAATAGACAAAGAAGAAGTTTCAACTAGTTGAGGAGATCTAATGTAGTATGTTGTGGTAAAATCCATCAAGTTTAATACCCCATGTTCCTTTTGTGGATCTCAATTACCAGTAAGAGGATTCAATATGTTGAATTAGCAAAGTACACATATTTTCTCTCGTTAAGCTTAAGTTCAAAGTTTTGATGTTTTTAAGGGAAATTTATATGTAATTAGTTAGTCTTGTTACAAATATGGGTATGCATGCCCCTTTAAAGATAGAATTTTTTTGTATGGATGAGCTATCCATCTTTGTGTAACTCCTCACCCTTTCATATTTAAATAGGGAAACCATTGTGTATGTGTTTGGCCATAAGCTACGTTACACTATATCTAATTGTTCAAACATTATTAGAAACATTAATATATGATATTATTCTTCTATAATTTTTGGCTCATAATTGTGTGCATGAGCTCATTTGATGCATATGTTTTCCTTTATTGACTACCATTGACTATTATACTTTGAATTTAAACTTGTCTTGGATATTCAAGGAACTTTGTTTTGGCTTAAATGGCTTCTAATTTATATTGTTTGATTTAAATACTACTTCCCTTTTCAACCCAGGATGATTAGTTATAAGTTAGAATAGATAAGGAACTTTCTTTTCAATCCCATAGATTGACTTGTTAGTCACATCTCACATTAGTTAGTATTTCCATTATTGTTGGTATTGTGCGACACATTTGTGTGTTTCTCTTTAAATCACATCTAAAACCTTTAACAAAAATAATATAAGAACCTAAAGAAACCCTCCACACCCTTGTAACACTTTTAGAACTTTAACAATACATAATGCATAAAAAACATAAAAAAATTCTAACTCACCATTGAAGATTATAATATAATATTAAAAAATATAAACCATTTGTATAAATGTGAGATAATGAGTTATTACATTGGTTTGGAAGTTGGTCATCTACGTTGAGATTGATCCTCTTCTCCATTGTAAGTGGTTCTTTGAGAGCAATTGTCTACACATATTTAATTGGAGCTATTATTAATATAAACAACTCTCACAAAGATTGCATAGAATTTAATGAAGGCACAATAAATATATTGAACACATTTTGAATAGAAAAGATATTATTTACAAAATGCAAGATTGGGATATTTTACCAATGGTCTAAGAAGAAGTTGAAGAAACAGTTTCCCATTCCTCCTCTACATAACTAGCAATGTTATTTGGCCTTCCTCCCTATTTTACAACTTTGAAGCAAGTGAAGTTCTTATTTTTGTTTAAAACAAATCCAAACCAACAAAATTCATTTTTTGCTTAAGAAATGTGAAATTTGGATGATGTGGTAATGTACTTTAGACAAAAGTGATAATTGACAAAGTGATAATGGTATGGTAGGAATATCAATTGTATTGTTATATCATGATGTGATGGTAGGGATGTGTTAGGGAATGCATTTCGTTCTGAAAATTATGGAAACTATAGGCTCTAAGGTGTTGTAAGTGTTGAACATCTAGAATACTAAGAGGGGGGTGAATCAATATTCCTTGAAATTCAATAACATAAAAGTACAAAGCATCTTATTAAACTTACATAAATAGAAAGAAACAAGTAAAGAATGCACCACAACATTCAATAGAAGAACAACAATTTTACATGGAAAACTCTTGAAAGGGAAAAACAACGGTGAGGATTAATTCACTATATATCATAAACAGTTACAATAGATCATAGCTTAAAGGATTCGCTGTCTAGAAAATAGGAGGGCTCACTACCCAAGGAAAATCAATTATTCCTAAATTATAAATGACCATATAAAAATGACTCACTACCAAAGTTTGAACTATTTACAATGCATCTGCTATATGTTGAAGATACAGTTCCTTGTTCTACTCAAAAAATTAACTTTACACACTTCATCCTTCACTATCACTCTCATGTGCATGCACAAGATCACATCACATTACAACACACACACTCCACACTCTCATATTACACATGAATTGTCCTTCTCTATACATATATACCTTCCACAAACACTCATATCATCAACTAGGTCAGCCTAAATTGATTAAACGTGTGACCCAAAAATCTATTGGCCCAAAACTCCAACACATACCTTGCGGAAGTAACCAAGGTGTATAGATCACCAAAAATAGGTTGGCATGACCTATAGATACTCCCATGATTCTGGTCCATACACAATTCAATTATGCATGACCCCAAAACCCTTAGGTCGGCATGGTCACATAACTAAACTGATAAAGCAACAACTGAACCAACTCTTCATCCAAAACTCGACATGCGGACCACCAAACCACTTGAAACTCAGAGTTGACACACATATGACATCTCCAACCACTTGAAATCTAAAAAACACAATGATCATCCGTGGTGGAATGTAAAGCATTCCAACATGAAATTTACAACTATAATTCCGTCACAACTTAGTTTGATACTCTATCAAAAATATCTTATGTTGCGGAGGACATAAAACCTTGAAACTTTTTCTATGGAATCTTTCAATACATACCATTATTTCCTCAAAACTACATGCCAATATAATGCAAATCCAAACAATGTGTACAACAAAATTGTTCCCCTATTACATTAAAAATACACTATCTCAGTCTAGGACTTAGCCAATTTTCCTAAAAATACTTGGTCTACTCTGAACTAAATACATATTGATACATCATCAATTCTGCAATGGGTTGAAATCAATGACAACACCATACAACATCATGCTTATGTTTCCAACAATATCCCCCTTTGTCATTGATGACAACACACTTCTCTACTTCACTCCCTCTTTGACATCAAGGACAAATAGCAGGAAATCCACATTACATCCCCTTACTGATATATCTACATGAGAATAGCTCCCCCTAACCATGTTATCCATCACCAAAAGAATAAAATCGTGCCACACACTATCTACTAACTCTGCAAATGTACATTGAGATCAAAATTTGTCTATATAATTCAAAAAGAAACATACGCCTTAATTGGATGATGTTGCCTTTAATTTTGCAAGGTGTATCTCCCAATCCTTCTTAGCGGCCTCCCAATCCTTCTTGGAAAAATTAAGCATGTAGCTTTGGTTTTCAAACCATACATAGAGGTCTTCTCCTTCTTCCAAAGATCTTGGCATTGTTATCTATTGCACAAGTTTTTTGTATTGGCCAAAACTTTAGTGATTGTACTACATTATGATTTTCTATTTTTGTTCATGTAGTAAGAAGAATTGAGTGTGTATATTTTCAATAATCACTTTGCTTTCTCCATCCCCATCATTTATTGGATCATACACACCCGAGGCTTGAGAAATTTGGGACTTAATTGAGTCTATCTTATCCTTTATGCTTTTTCTAGACACTGGCCAATTCAAACAATATTGGAACAATAGTTTGGCTTCCTCCTATGATCCTAAATGTTTATCCTATTCTAAAGATGTAAAACAACTATTATGCAATAAGGAAAAACACAAAAGATACCTTAAAGATTAGCCTAAGGAATTGTTAACACCAAGAAAATAGATGAAATAATGCAATTGCTTATACCTTCTCCATGTTGATGAATACCTTGGTTGGCCCTTGATGTTTAAGATCCTTGTGTGCTCTTTGGATGGATAGATGCAAGATTGGTAATATGACTAGATGCAAATGAAAATGGTTAAAATGGCTTAGCTAAATGAGTGAAAATACTTGTGAATTGAGTGCTCAAAATGACAGCATAAGGATACTAATATGACTAAATCCCTAAATGCATTAGAAGAGGGGGTATTTATAAAGAAATTTGAATTCTCTAGAGAATTCAATGGTTGATATTGAGCCACCAAGTTCAAGATGTAGGGCTATGGTGAGTTGAGTACTCGCAAGCCCTCACATCTTGACATGTAGAATATGAGGTGGCCTAGGATAAGATGATGTGGAAGTGAGGTACATGATGTGGAGGAAGGACACATACCTTAGGGGGTGAGAAGATTTCCTCAAAAGGAAATTTTGTCCCTAAGTGAGGATGAAAGTGACATTTGAGGAATTTTGGAATTCCTCAAAAATCTCCATGGGAAAAGAGAAAGTGGTTGGAGAAATAAATGTGAATTAAAAATTCACGAGCTTGGGAGAATCTAGTGGATAAGAGAGGGTCTCCAAAAAGGTGGGAGTTTGTCACATGTGGATGAGGTGACAAGTCAAATGTTTTAGAAGTTGCATGGGGATAAGGTAAGCCTTGAAAGGATATAATGTGAATTAAAAATTCACATGGGGAGGAGAGAGACCTAGGATGAATAAATGTGAATTAAAAATTCACATGGGAAAGAGGGTCAATGCTAAGAAAGGCAAATGAAAAGGTTAACTAAAAAGGGGTGCTAAATGTGGCTAATGAATTTGATTAAGGTTGTGAAAATGCCTGATTAGGATAATTAATGAGAGATTAGAAGCAAGTGGCAAATGTAGGAGGATGCAACATTAATCCCCGATTAAGAGGATGCACATCTTAATCATGAATTAATTAAATTAATCCAGACTAGAAAGGGATTATGGAGGATGTGACAAGGATAGAGAAAAAGGAAGAATTTTAAATTGATTTTATTCAAAAAGGTTAAATGACTAAATTAAATAAATTGATGTATTTATTTAATTCAGCAAGGGAAAAGATGTAAGGTAAAGCATTTAATTGTTAAATTAAATACTTTAAGGACCTTAGGCGGAAAGTGTAATATTAATTAAATAAATTAATATTGATGGAATGGATGAATAAGGAGGTGAATTTGATTGTATGGGAGCGATCAAATTTGGATGTCTACATTTTGCCCCTCTTCGAAATACTGTTAGAATAACAGTGTTTCAAAGAAAAATAAAATGTAGATGGTGAAGGAAGTGATAGGGCTTGATGCCCCAACATGAAAGAGGTTGAATGAGCTGCCCAAGTAGAGGGAAAAAGGAGGGAGATGCCCCAGTGACTGCCACGAAGGGATGGTGGAAAAATGGTAGGGTATGCCCCCTCAAGAGGGCGGTTAGGGAAGAAAAGGGGCCATGGGTGACTTCTTGATAGGAAAAAATGGAAGGCACCATTGGATAGAGCTCAAAAAACTAAGCAAATTTGGTTTTTGAATGGAGTTGATCAGACACATGGTTTACAAATAGCAGCCTTGGGAAGGTAGGGAATTAGTTGGAGGAGAAAAAAGTTAAATAAAAGGTAAAAAATACCTTTTATTAAAAAAAGGGGAAAAAAGAGGGGGAAGGGTTAAAAGGTAATTTTAGAAATCACCTTGTCACATTTTCATTGTAGTAGTTGAGAGAAGAGGAGAGGAGAGGAAGAGGACAAAGAGCAACGATGCCACAGGATTATGACTTTGATATTATTCACGATATTATTCACTGGGCGGACAAGGTGCAGAGGTTCCACACCCATTGCGCGGTGCCCCGCTAGGTTAGTAACAAAACCCCTCTTGTGTATTTTAAACATTTATAATACATTGTTGAATGTTTATAAAAAATATAAAAATGGGTTTTGTTCATGGGATAGAATAGAAAAATGGGTAGATTTGATTTTTATGGATGGGTAGAGAAAAAGAAAAAAATTATGGGGGGTTGGAGGGGGTTAGCACTGTCTCAGGAGGGGCGAATCCACCCCTCTGTGGGTGGCACCACCGCGTGTTTGAGGTGCATCTGCCCCAGACGAGGGTAGGGCTGCCCAGCAGCGGAGTGCATCCGCCTTGGACTGGGGAAGGTTTGCCTCGGCTTGGGGCGTATTCGCCTCTGCATGGGGGTGCAACCACCCCAGCTCAGGGTGTATTCGCCTCGACGTGGGGGTGCAACCACCCCAACATGGGGGTGTATTTGACGAAGACCAGGGTAGGTCCACCCCAGCTCGAGGCGTATTCGCCCCCAGCCTGGGGGCGTAGCCGCCCTGACACAGGGCACATTAACCTAGATGTGGGGGTGTATTCACCCTAGATTAGGGCACATCCACCTCGACTCGGGGCGCATTCACCCCGAGGCAAGGGCATGTCCACCCCCGAATAGAGCGCATCTACCCCAGCACGAGGGCACATCCACCCTAGATTGGGGCACATTCACCTCAACTTAGGGACGCATCTGCCCCAGGTTAGGGCGCATTCACCCTAGCACGGGGGTGTATCTACCCTTGAATGGGGTGCATCCACCCCTGCCTAGGGGGAACATCCACCTCGGCTCAAGCTGCATCCACCCTACTAGAAGATAGGTTTGCCTTGACTAGGGCAAAGTGGGAGGGAGGGGGGGAAATGAAGGAAGAGAGGAAAATAAGCAATGTCCCAGGGCCGAGAATAAGGTGCACTGACAATCAAGACAATATGGATGTAGATTTTTGAGTGATTACAAACACATGAGTGAAAATTAGAGGCACTAATAGCGACTATGGTGGCCATGACTAGAGTAGATCATGCAACATTGGAGCATGGGGGGTTATTGCACTTTTTACAGTTCCTGGTGATGAGGGCACATCGAGAGATGTTGACAACACTGATAGAGTGATGGAGTTCAGAGACATCAACCTTCCATCTTCCGATGGGGGAGATGATAGTGACACTGGAGGATGTATGGTGCATCTTGAAGTTGCCCATAGTGGGGTTGTTAGTGAACGATGTGGTATCGAGAGGGGCAGAGTTAGATCACACCATTTCAATGTTATTTGGAGATGAGGATCTTCCCATACAAAATGGGCAGTTGGACCTGAACAGATGTTTGTTAGTGAGGGTACCACCCCTACCATTATTTTTGTGTGGGCTGATTAGTGGGATATTGTTGTCGGACCATAGCAAGTGGTTTTGCAGTCTACGATTCATGGAGGTGATTCGACATATTGTCGAGTGGCACAAGGGATAGTTTTCATGGGGTACCAATATATTAGCATAGTTATAAAGAGGCATGCATGGGAATTTGTAGCATTTGTGTAGATACCACTGGTTGGAACTTCATTTGCATATCCAAAAGATCTTTGAATGAATCTCCAAAGGGTGTGAAGTATTCATGTCTTATTTTTGTGATTTCTTCTACATGCTTATCATCCTTCTCCTTCTCTCCGCTATCAGGACACTTTATGCAATCTTTTCTATTTCTAGAGGAGACACAGTTTGTTCCTTTTGAGCTTTAGTCTTCTCCACTTCCAGAGGAGATATAACTTGTTCCTCTTGAGTTTTTTATCTTCTCTGAGACTCCTTGTTCATCTTCTTTTGCCTACTCTAAAATTTTCTATCCATTTGGAGGGGTGTTATTTGTCAACATTTCTTCCTTGTCATGCTCATGCTCATGTTGCTCATTATCTATCTCATTGCTTTCCAGGAGGGATGTGTCTTGTTGCATGCTATCTTCATCATCCAAAGATGATCCCAACTCTTTAAGAAGTCTTTCAATTGATTTTATTGTTTCTTCCTTTAACTTCTCTATTTCATCCTTATCATTTCCCATGTGATAGTATTTACTCTCTATTTTATCTTGAATTATTGCACTTGCAACTGAGACAACTTAAATTTTTCCTCATGAGATAATGAGGAACCAATCTTCTCCAAGGTAAGATATTTCATCTTTGCATCTTTTGCAACTGTCTCGTGTCTTCTTACACTCAATACTTATTTTAGCTCATCTGACAACTGATCCACTATCTCACCTAGCTCAACATTAAATTTCACCATGTATTTGATAATGGCCTCTTCAATTGTTTCCTTATTTGCATTATTGGCATGTGGATACATTTCAGTTGTGTCCTTCAAGATTCCAAACTCTACGATAGCACCGAGTAGTGCATCAAGCTTCATGGGACTATGCTCATGAATTGAAAAGGTCTTCTCTTTCTCCTTTCTCTTCTTTGTACTGGTCTCTTCCTGATAGAGTTTGGATTTCTTTTTTTGGACCAATTTTTCTTCTTCCTCTTCCTCATCTTCTTCTTTTGTACTAACATACTTATCCCTTTTTTCTCTTTCTTTCTTCTCTTTGAAGCCTTTTGTTGCTCTAGGAGGCTAGACGTGTCTATCTTCTTAGAGCCACTTGTTGGTTTTGTTTTGAAGGGCTTTGAAATGGGAGGTGCAAAGAATGAGGTCTTGTATGACCTTCTTGATCTATGTATAGTCTATGGAGGAACAAATGTGCCTTTAGACTCTACTACAGGGTTCATATGGGCACCAAAATCCTTTTCCAACTCCGTTTCCATATTTTCAACCTTCTCCAATATCCTTCTTTTTGTTCTCTAGGTTCTCTTTCTTTTTTATCTCCTCATATGTGTCAAACCTAGCTATTGTTGGATCTCTAGGTTTTCTCAATACAATATTTACAAGGCCAATCCAATTGAAATCAACTACCTCATAGGGAAACTCCATATCCCAAACAGTTCTAGGTTCAATTGTTTCCATGTAGCAGTTATCTCTGTTGACCATAAACGTTATTCCATTATTATACTTCTTCACAACCTTATCAATAATTCTTACTCTCTCTTGAATATGTGATTGAAATGGTTTGAAGAATCCCCACAACATTGAATCACAAGACTTCAAATCTAGAAATCTCCTCAAATGATCCCTAATTTGAATAGCTACAAGGATGTCTTTTCATACTACATTCTTAGCTCTAGGAAATCCATTGAGAAAGTAAAACATTAAGAAAATTATAAGAGTCTCATACTAGAAAGGGTACCTTTTCTCCTTTGTCCTTCATAAATTTTCCAACAATTACAATCACAGGAGCTCACATAGGTCAAATTATTTTCCTTCCTTCACCATTTAATATGCCATGTGAATAAGGGTGGAAGTGGTAGAGCCCACTCTATTTGTATAGAATATCTTATAGGAAATCATCATTGAGGCATATTTGATTGTGGATCTTTGATGTTGTCCACTATTAGGGCACACTTGTCAAACTTGGCTCTGGTAAGTTTTATTGCCACTTCATTCTTTTGGGCATTCATTATCGAGATAGGTCTTGTGGAGCTTAAACTAGTAACAAACCTAATTGATTCTTTATTTATCATGTGTGGCATGTTCAACCACATGAATTCGTTGTGAATTTTGCTTAGATACCCAATCGTCCTCAAAATAGAAGTTGGAAAACTTTGTCCATACATCCAACTTCTCCAATAAGCTAAGATACTCTAGTTTCAACTGGAAGTCATCTCCAATAAGCTCTTTTTCCTTGAACTCTGAGAACTTTGAATGATCATATTCATCCATCTTCATATGGATGTAAATCTGCACATCCTCTATGTGGAGCACATTTATAGGAACCCTAGAGAATGCACCTTCTTTATCCATTTTTATTGATTTATGTGGGTGCTTATTAAACTTAGGTCTTGGCCTCTTAGCCACAACAATAACCTCAAGAGTAAACATTATGAACTTCACTAAACTAGGGTTTGTAAGAGACTATAAATACCTTGTGGAACTTTATTGGTAGGGTTTTATTCAATACTACCAAATCTCTCTACTCTACTCTTTCGATTGCCTGAGCACAAATGCCTTTCGAATAACAAAAATGAGATATAAACACTTTACCCATGACCTAAATTGTGCATTAAATGCAACAAAAAAAGGTTAGGTCAAATATTTTCAAGTTTTGTCTATATCATCACAAGCACTCCTAAACACTCTACAAATTTGTACATCAAGAGGTTTCTCATCATAAATTTCACAAATGGATCAAACACATCAGCCAATTCATCCACCAATATGTTGAAGACATCAACATCTCATCTTTGGTAGGATTTTGGAAAGTCTTATGTTAAAACTACCCCTGATCCAATGCTCCTATCTAGTTTATGGAGGAAACATCTGCACAATAATTTGGCACAGATTCATTTTCCACATCATTTTCTTCCTTTTTCTTCTAGATCATATTCATCTTCTTCTTTTCTTCAATCAGATCAACCTTCTTTTGAGGAGCTGAGGGTTTCACATTCTTTCCTCTGCAAAACTTAGTTATGTCTTGATTTATTATATTTATAGTATATGACACCTTGTTATGGAGAAAATCTATTTTTTTCATTTTAGATTTGTATTCAAAATCCTTATTCCCAAACCCATTGCATGAGTAACAATAACCATGGAATGATTGAAACACCATGTCATTATTATAGGCATTCATCATCTAACTTATGCATTCGCTATCCCTATGACTAAATCTATTACATGCATAACATTTATTAGAATTGTGAAGAAAAAAAGCCACGGGATCAAACAATGAACAAAGACACCTTCCACACAAGACATCTATAGACAAAGAATTGCAATATTCCTCAACAAGGAAAAGCTACAAAATGAACCTCAAGAATCTTCAAGGAAAACAAGAGTCCTTAAAATTTTCCAAGGTATTCAAAAGGCATGATAATACAATGAGGGTTGAGTGTTATATAGGAGCAACTCTAAATAAGAAAGGGATTAGATCATGAAAATTTCCAACATATCATGCAATGAGACAAAATGATCTAATAATAGCTCTCTGGTTAACATAGAAATCACTCCTAAGTTTAGCTTAAGTGCATGAGAATATATTAGACTAATAATTAACTAAAGATTAATTAATTATTAGCTAATTCATGATTACTCTAACAACCCCCCTTAAGATGAAATTAGGGAGTAGCTAAAAATAAAAAACAAATAATGCATAATGGGTCCCAACAAACAAGGCTTGGTGAGGTACCCATGTACAAATAAAATATCTCTCAAAACTTGAGAAAAGGATAAAACCACATGGTAAAAATTCCTCTCCAAAAGATAGAAAGGTGAATGAGGGATTAAAAAAGCCTCCAAATCAAGGTGAAGGACTAAGAATCTTCCAACCAAAATAATGTCTAAAAAGAAGAACAGGTAGAACATTGTTGAAGCATGAAGAAGTTGTAGACTGTTGTCGAGTGATGATTGATATAGTGCTAAAATGAAGAACCTCCTCTAAAACAAATGATGATCAAGATCAAGATAACAAGAATATACATGAGTTCCCCCAATGACACTACTTGAATCAGATGAAAAATAAAAGGAAAACATTTGGAACTCGAAGATACAAATGTCAGGATCAAGAAGACAATAATTTGCATGTGTTCCCCCAACAACACTACTCAAACCAAATGGTAAATAAAGGTAAACATATAGAAGTCAAAGATACTTGTGGTACATGAATTTGCATGAGTGACCCCAACGAAACTACTCAACATGCAAGATGCAAGTCGAAAATACAAGTACCAATAGTCCGAAGAACACTGATCAAAAGAGAGACAATAATTTGATTGATTATCCAAAACAACACTACTCGAGTTAGAAAAAAATAAAGGAAAACATCTAGAACTCAAAGATACAAATGACACATGAATCTATATGAGTAACCACAAAGACACTACTCAACATGCAAGATGCAAGTTGAAAATATAGTACCAAGAGTCTCTGATCAAATAAAAATGGAAGGATGCCTCTAGAAATAGGAATCGAAGAATGTCCATATGGTAAAATCTCCATCTCTCTAAGATGTAAGGTAACTAGTCGATGGTGTATGTTGCATCCACCTAGTACATAGGAACAAGAACTAGATGCATAGATCACTCAAAAAAATGAAACCAAGGAAGCATTAGCACCAATAGAAGAAACCCCCCCCCCCTAATGTTGAAAGGAGAGCCAAGACAAGTACATTGAAACTATGTGAAACCAAGAAGTGCATGTAGGAGAAACAACCTACAAATAAAGTGTGTGCAAACTAAGGAACACACACATGAGGCAAGAACCACTAGGATTCACTAATGTTGTGGAAAGGACACTCACTTGATAAAGGTGTGATGGAAAACCAAAGGCAAACATCAAACCCCCATGACACTTTATATCATAGTGAAAGTACAAAAGGCACAATAGGATGTGCAAAAATCCCCAAAAAAGGATACACTAGAATGACATTTTATCTCAATGTGTCTACAAAAGAGAATGTGCATGAAAAAAATGTATACAATGCCCAAATAGGACATAATATTGAAAAAATATATAGAACATCCAAAAATGAGCCATCTCACGAAAATGAAAAGTTTCTAAGAGCTAAGACGTCCAAGTAATTCACTAGAATGTGAAAACAAAAATAAAAAATTAAAATGTACCTCGAGAGAAATCTAGAAAAAGTGCATGGATGGCTGTATAAAGCTCATAAATCTCATCCCAACACCGTTGGAATCGCAAAAATAAAAGAAATGAGTCAAAAGTTATGAGCTCGAGATTGAAAATAACACCTCTAACTTCAATAGGCTATAGAATGCACTAGCAAGAAAAGGTGATGAGACCCACACTATTGGAAAGTTGGCAGAACTAGATTTCTAACAATTTCAATATTGTATGCCTAAGTTATGGCCAAAAGAAAAAAAACACCTCTTTTAGGGCACAAAGAGGGTTCAAAGGGGCCTTGACTAACAAGCATATCGTTGATGTCAACAAAATATTCTGAGAATATTCCCCTGCATTGGGAAAAGATATCCGACCCTATAGAAAAATGAAGATCAATGAAATATTCCTGAAGCTTGCAAGTATATTCATTGGAGCACTAGAAAACACAGTTGCCAAGAAAGTTTTTTGGAGATATAGATGTTGTCGAAAAACCAAAAAATGGGTCAGAAAAATGGCCACTGGGAAATTGAGGAGCACCAAAAAATATTTGAAACTGTTGGCAGCAGTTTGGAAGCCACTGGTTGGGTGTGAAAAGACTGGTTGAAGGGGTTGAAAGCCTCGCTAGATGTGGCAGGGGGCCCACAGGTCTTGCAATTTGTGAGTACCCAATAGGTACAATGTATTGAATGCACCCCCTTTGAAATAACAACTACCCCTTTTTGATTTTTTTTTAAAAAAATCTTGCATTTTTTTTTAAATCTCTAAAATAAAGAAATTTAGAAAAAACACATTGAACCTCTTTTTTGCCTTTTTTTTCAATTTTCATTATAGGGTCGTATATGGGTAGTATGGGCTCCTGTGCAAAAAAAATTGCCTCAGAAGCTTTCAACACTGACTATAGGAAAATTTATAGTCAAATTTTGTTGAATCGACCTTCTGAATCCAATAATGAGGTCTGTTTCATGCCAAAATACACTTAAAAATTACCCACCTCCAAAAATTGCAAAAAAATGGAGAATCTAGATTTGACACTTGTAACCCTTGTTGAAGAAAAACCCTCATAAATTGAGAAGGGGTTCACTAAATCCACACTTTGATACCATGTTAGAATTGTAAAAAACATGATATAGAAGATCAAACAATGAACAAAGACACCTTCCATGCAAGAGATTTGCAACAAACAAAGAATTGCAATATTCCTCAACAAGAAAAAGCTACAAAATGAACCTCAAGAATCTTCAAGGAAAAAAAGAGTCCTCAAAGGTTTCCAAGTTATTCAAAAGACATGATAATACATTGAGGGTTGAGTGCTACATAGGAGCAACCATAAATGAGAAAGGGATTAGATCATGAAAAGTGTCAACATCTCATGCAATGAGACAAAATGATCTAATAATAGCTCTTTAGTTAACATAGAAAATCACTCCTAAGTTTAGCTTAAGTGAATGAGAATAAATTAGACTAATAATTGCATGATTAGTCTAACAACATTGACTAGAAAATGATTAAAAATTCTGATTCATCCTGCTTTTATATTCTACAACTCTATGCCCATATTTATTGTGAGAATAACAATAACCATTAAAAGATGGGTAGTTTTGTGTAGTTGGTTGTTTGAGAGGAGGTCTCTTGAAATATTTCTTCCGATTTCAGACATGTTTGATATTGCTCTTCTTATCTCAAATCTCCCTTGGTTCATTATTGTTTTTCTCAACATTGTTTGGAGTTTTATTTTCCTTTGAGTTTTCTCCTTTTTCAAATGCTAATCCTCCTTTACCTTATGAGTTTTCTTTACTGGAAAGCATGTCATCAAGCAAGGTGGAGCTCTTCTTGAATTTGTCTTCTTGACTCTTTTCTTTCTCCAGATCTTTCCTCAAAGACACAATCTCTTCTTCAAGCTTTGAACATTCTACAAACTTTTCTTTCAATTTGGCATTCAAGCAATCTTCAACTCTTTTTCCTTCTTCAACCTGCACTTTTAGATTAGTGATTGTCTCATTTGATTGTTTGAGTTGCTCATTTATTTCCTTGAGTTTATCTTTAACTTTCTTGAATTTATTCCTCAACTTCTTGATACACTCATCAACTTCCTTAAGATTTTCTTTCAAATCTCTATTCTCACATTTTGCTTTATCCAAAGCATCAAGAGAAGATTTGAGTTCTCCTTCCATATCAACTTCACAGTCTTCTTCCATTATAAGTTCTTCCAGAGGGGTATGATACCTCCTAGTTGCCATGTGTTCAATTTCTAGGATCTACCTCAGTTGTTAAGAAAATTGAAGGAACCTTTCTTTAAAACCAATTGTTGAACACCCTAAATACTAAGAGGGGGGTTGAATCAATATTCCTCAAAATTCAATAATTTAAAAGTGAAAAGCATTGTATTAAACTTGCAGAAATGGAAAGAAATAAGTAAACCATGCACCACAACATTCAACATAAGAACACCATATTTTACATGGAAAAACCTTGAAAGGGAAAAGCCACGGTGAGGATTAACTCACTATATATCATAACCAGTTACAATAGATCACAACTTAAAGGATTCACTATCTAGAAAATAGGAGGGCTCATTGTCTAAGGAAGATCACTTCTTCTTGAATTACAGGTGGTCATATAAAAATGACTCACTGCCAAAGTTTAAATTATTTACAATGCATATGCTATATGTTGAAGATACAGTTCCTTGTTCTACTCAGAAAACTAACTTTACACACTTCATCCTTCACTGTCACTCTCATGAGAATGCACAAGATCACATCACATTACACCACACACTCTAAAATCTCACATTACACATGAATTTTCCTTGTCTATACATATATACCTTCTACAAACACTCATATCATCAACTAGGTTGGCTTAAATTGATGAAATGTGTGACCCAAAAACTTGTCAACCCAAAACTCCAGCACATGCCTTGCGAAAGTAACCAAGGCATGTTATTCACCAAATAATGTTGGAATGACCTATAGATACTTCCATGATTTTGCTCCATACACAATTTAGTTCCGCACGACCCCAAAACCCTTAGGTCGACATCGCACAACCAAACTGATAAAGCAACAACTAAATGAACCAACTATTCATCCAAAACTTGACATGTAGACCACCAAACCACTTCAAACTCAGAGTGCACACACAAATGACATCTCCAAAAACTTCCTAAAATCCAAAAATCACAATGATCATCCATGGTGGAATGCAAAGCATTCCAACATGAACTCTACAGTTGTAACTTCACCACAACTTAGTCTAATACTCTGCCATTAATATCTTTTGTTGCAGAGGACATAAAACCTTGAAACTTTGGATATAGAGTCCTTCAATGCATGCCATTATTTTCTAAAAACCATATGATAAGATAATGCAAAGCGGAACAATGCAGACCACAAAAATTTTCCCTTCTTACATTACAAGTGTACTTAGTTTGGGACTTAGTGAATTTTCCCAAAAACACTTGGTTTGCTTCGAACTAAATGCATATTGATCCATCATCAATTATACAATGGGTTTACATCAGTGACCACACAATACACCATCATGCTCATGTTTCCAACAGTAAGGCCTATTCTATATAAAGGAATTTGTACACAATTAAGGAATTCTTATAGAAAAGTCTTTCCTTGTTGCAATTAACATTGATCTATGTCAAGATGATTTTTTATATGACAAGGTGTTGGTGGATTCTTTGCATCATCTATTATTAAATTCATCTAATAGACATGAAATATTGAGAGCTAATTATTTTTTAAGGATAGGCTTAGCTATTTTTTTAAGATCAAGTAAAAAGTGGGGTAATGGAAGCACTAAATCAATCAAAATCATGTATGAGAACCAAGTAAATAGGATACCCATAGCAAGTGACATAAAATTAATAGTAAAAGTATAGAATATGCACTTTTCACCAATACATTTTGTCCTCATTTTGGTTTGCATGTGATTCTACATGAATCAAGCATACCAAAGTAGAGAAAGTTGAAGAAAAACATAATTAAAAACATAATAACCTAAGTAATGATCAAAATTCCAATTGTGAATTACACATGATCCTTGAGAATGATTAGTAAGGATATGCCCCCTTGATTTTATGTGTGCCCATTAAGACACATATAAATCAAGCAAGGAGAAAAAGATTGGATAGAAAATAAGCCTAATAACTTGGCAATGTATACATAAGAATGATAGACTTTGATTTTAATAAAACCTAAGATAAAATCAAAGCAAAATTATAGATACATACATGAGATACTTACCTTTGTGTGTATAAAAGAGGAAGAATAGAAAATGCCTCCAGTTATGCTCCCCAATTAGGACAATAAAAAGAGAACCATGTTTAATGGAACACATATACATGTTAAGAATTCCATTTATAATGAATTTAACAAAAGATATATCGATAAATCGAATGAATTCACAAGACGCATCATTTGACTAATTTCCCCCATCGAGGCCTTTTCATTTAGTGTCATGATATATAAATGAAGTGTGATCTATTGATGCTTCTTTATGAATAAAGATCCATGTAAAGATGGAAACAAGTTGGAGAATCACACATTTTCTCTCTTAAGAAGTATCGTTTGGAATATTTACTTGGATACTTATTGTGTATCTTGGTACTTGCATACCACTATAGATTGTGCTATTGATATGCAATTGGATTTAGACTTTGTCTCTCTTATTGATGTGTATCATATGATATGATAGATTTACAAACTTTAACATTAGACTTACAAGAATCTTCTCTAGATCATGATGGAGCATAAAATATATGCATGCATACCCGTTAGGACTCAAGATTAATAGCTTGTCCCACTATTGGGCCATGTGTTAATTTATAAATTTATGCAAAATAGTGTGTCCCAATCTTGGGATAGAAGGAAAAACATGTTAAGTTCAAATAAATGGAATTCTTTATATGCATGTGTTCCATTAAACATCCTTTGTGTTTCTCTTTTCATTCCAATCCGTATGCATCAATGTTAATGGTTGAAATTTGTTGAGAATTAAGGTGTCTCAACATTAGCAATTCCTAATTTATTTATTTATTGTTAAATTTTATATTTTTGTATGGTTATTTGGTATTTACATTATTGAATATTTATGCTCTATAAAAAGGGGCATGATATTTTGAGCTAGCACTTTTGTCGCATGTCGATGCCTTGAAAAACAAGTTATTAGTTGTTAAAAGATGCCCATTTAGTATTCTAACATAGAAAGCATATTTTTAAGGATGTTATGATAGATCGTATGACAATTGTAAGGGATAAAAATAGGGGAGATCATTTTGGACATGAGGATCAGTTATGACACATGTAAGAGAATCTTTGCATAAGTTATTGATGGTATATGATGCATGTAACATCTGCTATTTTCTAGGGATTTTTATGACAACCTATAAGAGGGTGTAAAGTCATGTAAGACTATGTTTAGCATGTAAAGGTCCTATAGATTTTTATCATGGTAGTTTAGAATATTGTTTTGACCCATGATAATGTTTTATGGTCATATTTTGAGCCCTCATAAGTCTTTATATTGAGGGCTTGACATGGAGACATTATGAGATGTTTTACAGGTACACAAATGTTTTTGAATTGAATGCAAGATTAAGAAAAATAGATGTATTGTAATCTCTTTAAAGAATAATACAAATTTTTAAATATACTATTTAACAATAATATTAATATTAATATCATTTTATCTTTTTTAATTTTTTAAATAAAATAAAATAAATATTTAAAAGGAAAAAGAACTAAAGTAAAATTTAAAAAATAAAATAAAGCAAACTACATGTTTAAGGGAGAGGCTACAAAGATTACTAAAAAAACTTTTTTATAGTTTAAAAGCCTAAATAAAGTTCTACCACTAGATGTAAGGAAGGGGGAAAAAATAAAGAACAATTGTTAAAAAATTCATAAGCTTCCTCCCACGCAGAAAAGGGAGGGGAGAGTTATTTGGTTAAAAAAGGAAGAGAGAGAAAGATTGGAAAACAAGAAAGGGCATCCAAGAATGAAAGGAGGGAGTGGTAGTGTTGCATTTTTTTTTGAGGAAAGAACATAAGTTTCAATCATCAATAAAAATTCTCTTCCTTTCACCTCCTCTTTTATTTTATTTCATCAATCTTTCTTAGTATAGTCTTGGATTCCATCTTTCTTGTTGGATACCTCTCCAAGATTTTTATGATTATCTCTCAAGGATTTTCATATGGAGTAGCTCATTATGGTGGTTATACTTCATTAGATAAGTACTTATCTTTCATTAAAGTGTTTGTGAGACACTACTTACAATGTTCATTTTAATGTATGGCTTACTTATTTAGTTGTTGGGCCCTTATTTTGTGCACTTTGGTTAGTATAATGTAGCTACTAACTATATAAAACAACAATGAAACTAAAAGTGTGACTAAAATTTTTGTTGCTAAGTCATTTTGTGTGTTGGCAATCATTGTGGTAGACATATACTAGGTAACATGACATTACCCATGTTCTAATTATATTCATAAAGTTTGTTTCCATTGCATTGTGTTGAAGGGGGTGTTGCACATTCTACTTACTATGTACAACCTTTAATAATATACTCAAATACTAGGTTCAACACAAAAGCTTATAAACATTTTTTCTATGGTGTTCACTTTTAGCTACAACTTATTATCCCTATTATAGTTCCAATTTCAAATCTCACACCTTTATTTGATGAGATGCTAATATTTGTTTGCATTCATCATTAATGCAATGAATGGGTACTTTTACACCCAATCAATTTGAAAATTCCTTGCCATATCCTACTCATTCATTAATTTTTATTTAAATTTTATTTTCCCTTTCTATGTAGGATTTACATTTTCATTATCCTTTGTTAAGTTCAATTTATCAATATTATCATTCCAACTATCTTGAGATTCTGATGAATGTGGAACATCATTTGAGACATTTTCATCTAGCTCATTCCAAACTTCCTTTGAGGTATTATCTTATTCATATAATAGATGGTACAAATCCTAATGTTTATATGTTCATATGTTTTGATGAGCTCCTTTTACCACTTTTAGGAAGCTTTTTCCTACTCAACATCTCTCATGAAGTAAAAATTAAATATGTCCTTTTGTTTAATCTCAAGTTTCACCATCAAAGACTCAACACTTATTTTTTTTATCATCTATATTATGTACTAGTGAAATTAAATCGTAAACAAACAAAATCAACAAAAAACAATCATAGAATATATATCCTTGGGGCCTAGATGTCTTCCTACTCAATATCATTTATAATAATAAAACTAAACTATCAAAGAGATAAATGAACATAAATAATTTTATATTATAAAACAATAAAGAAATTATCCCTTGCCTTTCACAAACTCACTAATGCTAGTAATTGTAACTTGTCTATAATTCAAACAAGAGTAGAACTAAGAACAATATGTGTAAACACCTAATTCAAAGTTTCAATTGTATTTATATGAATTCACATTTAGTGAATCTTGTGGTATAATTTTAATATAGTGGAGTAAAAATATGACAAATCCCTATGTGTTCATAAAATGGAGTAAAAAATTAGCAAATAACACATTATTGTAAAATGGTCTATATAAATGGGAAAATTAGACCATCATAAAAAAAAAAAATTGAAATTCTCAAGGCAATTATAGCCCTACAATTAACATAGTGTTATATTGGTATTGGCAAAATTAGTCCTTGTACATGGTGAAATTTTAACGTTAGGGGAGAGGGGCCCATAGTGGAGCACCTTAATATCCAATTACAAAACATTGTTTATCCATAAAGTACACAAACTAACAAATCATGTGATGCCACATCAGTGCACCAATAAAACATGACTTAGTGCACCACTATAGGTCTCACTTTTTTTTGGGTCTTTTTGGATACCTCAACAAAAAGCATGCATGCACCACTATCGGTCTCACTTTTTTTGGGTCTTTTTGGATACCTCAAAAGAAAGCATGCTGATGTGACATCATATTTGATGATGTGGCCCTAAAACGAAATATAGAAGCATGTGAGTTGCCAAATAAACTATTGTAAAAAATTGGGAGTGATTTAAAATTTCCACATAGGATTTTGAGAAACGTGAAGTTAGGGTGCTCCACTATGGGCCCCTCTCCCCTATTGGTGAATGTTCAATAAATTATAGCATATTTCCAGAGTTCTAGGAAATCCCCCCTTACAAGCACATATGTTACTATGGTGAAAAATATTAATTATAATGTTTGTATATAAATTGGCGGTGAATTAACATGTATTTGACCAATAATTCATAAAATATTGATGATTTGGATCCTCAATGATTGCAATATATTCAACAAATTCAAATTGGTAGTAATGAACTATTCGTCATTAAAAAAACCTATTATTTATTAACTCTTGAACAAAAGAGTTAAAATTGTGTGCCTAGCACATATCCAAAAGACTTCACCCCAAAGATATTTCCATCATCATTAATCACTAAGAGATCACCCTCCATGCATTAAAATACTTAGCCATTCATATTGTTGTAATAGCTTTTTTTTTCTTTAGCCATTTTGATTAAGCATTAGCAAATATAAAAACCATATTTTTTTGCACTAGGTCATTCCAACATTCATTGTTCTTTGTTCATTTCATCTTGTTTCAAGCTCCAATTAGCACAAGAACATCAATATAAATTGTGATCATTGCTTGATGTATTCCACATTTTATTAAAATTATAGAATCAATCAAAAAGATTTGACCTTGGCACAAGGGGAAATTAGTACAATTTAGCTTAGCAAGCTTCAACAATGTTCTTAAACACCACTAACTTTTCCTTTTGTAAATGTAGATACAAGCACAACTTCATTACAAACACCAAAGTTCTAAAAACATATGTTTAAATTTGTTAGATAAAATTTTAGGGCCAAGCCATGTGGATGAAGCATTGTATAGAGAGGAATAAAAATCAAAGGTACATGTGCAAAACTGAGCTTATATAAATCTTGAGAATGAATGAATTGAAGTTTGCTTGTTATATTTTCAACACATATAATTTTAAGAAATTCTAAAGTATGGTTAATACAATGAACAATGATTATCAGTCATCAAAATCATTCACATAAATTCCCTTTTTTAATTTTAAAGTTTCTAATTTTTTTGATGAATATTTCTTATGTAATTTTTATTATAAAAGATAATAGTACAATATTCACAACAAAGGACGTAATAGAAAGGCACACCAACAATTTCTAATTGAACCAAGTCCAAAACAAAGATGATAAATAAAGTCTAAATAGCTAAAGAAATGCCAAAAGAGGAGGGTCCTTATTAGGATTGCCCCAAATATCTCTCGATACAGAATCATCAATTAACGCCCAACCCATGAGAGCACATGCTTCTTCAAGGGTGACATATGAGGGTTCTTGAGCACATATGATAGAAATGATCAATTCAAGGTGAGTGAATTTACTAGAGTTAGGCTAGCCAAGAACATTGCCACACCCATGAGAAAAGGCAACAAGCTACCTAGAAGGTTGGGACCATCCACCATGGGCATTATTATCTCTAGAAACCAAAGGTTGAGAGCTATAGGAGTGAGAATCACTATCAATATTAATAGGTTGGCTTCACCTAGATGCCCTCAAGAAAGCGAGGAGTGATTCAAGGGAAGTATAACATAATGCAAGGGGCATTCCCGCAATGGCCCAATAGCTCAAAAAGATAAGAAACTATAAGTAAAAATTTACTAACTTGCCCCTAAATCTACATAATCAAATTAGAACAAATCATAAATTTAATATACAAAGAAAAGTGAATATCAACATAATAACCAAAGAAAAGAGTTATATTTCAAATATTGAAGAGGGTTTCCACCCTGAAAGCATACCAAATCTAGGTATACTTGAGTGAGATATAAGACCAATTTATAATAAAAACCATATGTCAAGAAAAAGGTATAGGTCTACAAGGCTTGGATAAATCATGAAGCAAAATCCAAGTTTCTTGAGCTTTGGGACAAAACTAGAAAAGGTGCTTGACGTTCTCCATTTGTCCAGATAGTGGGGATTGGGAATACCCATATGAGTCAAACAAACACCTAAAGGAAGACATTGATAAAGAATGTACTAGGCAAAGTGGGCCAACTTATGCTCCAAAACTATCAACCAAATGCACTAAAATTAATGATGCCAAATCCAAATAGAGGACTGAAGCTACCATTGATGATTTAGTTAATCCACCATAGGAAGAGGGGAAAACAACCACACATAGCCTTTGTAAGGCCTATAGTTTTGAAAAGGTTTATATAGGAACCATTTCTAGTCATTCCACCAGAACTTAGAGACCTAACACCAATTTTATGAAATATCTAAGGGGGAATAACATCTATCACAAATTGAAAAGTTTATTGGTCTTGGTTGATAAACTTGAATTTCAATTTCAATTTAAGCCAAGAAAAGAATCTAGGTGGTTCCATTGATAAAATTTGGTAACACACAAACATCTCTCTTAAAAAATTCAAGACATGAATCCATGACACTTTCATCAACAAACAACCTTGATAAGAGAGAATTAGAGACCACCAAATAGATTGTTAATTGATAGAAAGCTCATTGCAAAAATCATTTCCCACCCAATGAAGCCAAAGCTTGATGACTTCCCAAGATTTCTAAATACTTTTAATAACAAAAATTCCCTAAATCTAAACAATTTCCTACATGTAAGAAGCGTATCAAACTTCAAGCCCTTCTAGTTCAAATGACCTAAAAACACTTCATAACAAATCCAATACTCGTTGAAAATTTTTCAAGCTTCATTGCCCTCTAATGCTCTAATAATCCATTTAGCACACAAGACAATACTTTGTGTATGAATGAAAAACAAACCTAAACCCCCACATTCGTGAGGTAGGCAACGAAAATCCCAAGCCACATAATGGAAGCATTGATGCCATTTACTCTAACCCTAAATAAGCAACAAAAAACTCCAAGCCACACAATGGAAGCATTGATGCCCTTTACTAGAACCCTAGAAAAAATCTTTGACTAATTTTTCAATTTTAAAATATAAAGCCTCAAAAGAAATCTAACAAGAAAAATATATATACATGTGTCAAAACTTTTGAGTATACTTAATATTTACCAATTAAAAAAGAGGCTTGTTTGCACATAGACTTGCTTAGTTGGTTTTTCTCTTGGCCATCCCTAAAGAAGAACTCGGTGTATGGGGACATCTGGATTCTCGGTCCTGCAATTTTGGTGTGGGAATTGTGGAAGGAAAGGAATAGAAGAATTTTCCAGATAAGAAATTGGGCCTGGCTTCTCTAATAAGCAAATTGAGGCATGTTTAGTAGAGATATTGAATGCTAAATTAGCCCAAAGAGAGGTGAAAAAAGAACATTTCTCAGAGTGGGATTGAAGGCTTCGAGCAACATGGCCCTCTCTTAGGATACCGCCTAGGGTTGGAAAAGGTGGTAAGGAGATAGAGAAGGGTCGAGCCTCGATAGTAAGGAAGCTGCCCTCACAAGGTTGGTAAAAGTTGAACTTTGATGAGATATCAAAGAAAAATCTAGGACCATCGGGGGCCAGATGCATCATCAGAGATGAGCAAGGAAATATAGTGGCATCGTCCTCAAAGTGATTAACAAAAGGTACAAACAATGAAGCAAAATTCTTGGCAGTAATTCATGGACTGAACCTATGCAAAGAGTTAGGATTGGCAAAGATAGAAATTGAGGGCGATTCAGCTTTGGTTATCAATGCTACAAGATGCAAGAATACCTCTAACTAGAAGCTCAGGGAACTCCTAGCAAAGACAGTGGAGATGATGAAATCCTTTGAAGGCCTCTTGATTAATCACACATATATGGAAGGTAATAGAGAAGCAGATGCCCTAGCTAATGAAGGTGTCAAAGATGGGTAATTCAATGGCCCATGTGTCGATAAGGATATATTGTCTATGCTAGGATGGCTAGATGTGGCTCATGGGCCTTAACACTTGGCAAGTGAGAAAGAAAACTCTCTTAAATACTCCCGTGGGACAAACGAATGACGCTCAAATGGATTTGACGGGCTCATTATTCAGAGCGGTTTGTAGACATTAAGGCAAAATTTGGTGTATAAACAAGAAGGCTAGTGGGATTCTCTATGCTACATTGAGAGAAGAAAGGCCGGTAGGACGCATCCAGAGAACACCATAAGTACATTCATTTAAATCTCCTTGGGAATTTAGCAATTGGGATGTTGGAATTTCGTGCAAATTAATTAAACACTTTCAAAACAAAACACTTTGGTTTTAGTTGAAAGGACAATGAAGGTGGAATTGGTAGCTGATGATTAATGCGGAACTCGATTTCTTCCCTATTTATTAAGCATTCCAATGAAGTAATGACCACCAAGATGGATACGCCAGTGAAGTTGAAGAGCTCGAAGGAGTCTGCCTTCCTTGGCGTAATCTCAAACAAGCGGATGAAAAACATATGCCACAACAAGGACATACTGTGCATGGAGGCGGTGAGGATGGTGCTTGGGAGAACTTATTGTTTTTCCAAGAATCACATGAGGGCCAACTTTGATATCTCATCCCGGTTCCTAGCGTCATTGTTGGATTTAAACTTGCTAAAGGAAAGGTGTTTGCTTCTGCTTCGCTCGGTATTTAAGGGTTCAATTTTGGTGGGAGATATTGATACTGTAGTAGTAGCAATGCCTGGAGTGGGTTTGCCATGGCCGGATGACGTGGAGTGAATGTTCGATTAGGGCATCGAAGTGGATTGGCATCCCTTCATTCTAGACCTGCAAGGAGAGGAGTTGTAGCGCCATAGACGATGGGCATCAGTTGGTCACAAGTTCTTGAGTAGGTGGTTGGGTTTGGATGTAGTGATTGGGATGGAATGGTGCCATGCCTTCACCAATCTAGTGGGCTCTGGGCATTTTTATGAAGTCTTCTAGGTGTTTGTGGGGGTAGGATTTTGAAATAAGTTTTGAGCGGATGTATTTTGCCTTTTTGCTTTCTCTGTAACTAGCTTTGATGGCAAGACACCATTTTGACTATAAAAGGCCCTATGTGGTATGAATTGTAAAGATGTATCATTTTGCAAAATCAATATAATTTCGTAGCTCGACTGCTATTACAAATAAATAAATAAAATTAAAAAAAACTTATAAATCAATAATTAGATTTTTGAATTTTGTCACAATTTTTTATTGAACTAATTAAAAAATATATTATTTATTAAACTTAATTAAAAAAATATATATTTTATTAAATAATATTTTATTATTGAGACATGGTTAAACTTCATCCACAATTAATGTTGAAAAAAGGAGTTGAATTAAAACAAACATATGAATAAAGTTTTTTTGTTGGTTGGTCAAAGGTGGAAGAATTACAAAGAAAATAGCATCCAGTCTCAAAAAAGAACTGCTAAATAAAAGAAGGTTTAAACAAATATTATAAAATATGCGAATACCTTTTTTAAACAAATATTATAAAATATGTGAAGACCTTTTTCAGTGTAAAGCCATTAGTTGTAGGAGTGGAGCGGAGTTCGAATCCCGCCCACTCTTAGGTTTCAATTGAAAAACTTAAACTTAAAAATAATCAGGTAGTTTTGTAGGGTGCAGCAAATAATTATTTTACATCAACGCTTCTGCAGCTGTGGGCGGCGCATCGGCTCTGCAACAGTGCAGGCGTGATGAGAAGGAACGCGGTGCTTCATACACGTCTTCTGCCCGCACTTACATGAATACGTGTTCTGAAACTTGAGAAGTTCTTTGCATCCTTCTACAGGGCACACGGCCTTTTTCGACTTGGCCGGGTCGCAGCTGTGCCTTTGCAGCGCCACGGAATCCTCCTCTCTAAACGCTTTCTCCACCGAGATCTTACACGCCGGGCAGATGACCACCACACGGTCGCAAATGTCCGCATTAGGGCAACTGTGCTGCGTATAACTGCTGTGCTCCGCGCACAAGACGCGGTCGCAGGCGTCGCAGCGGAAAGGCAGGAAATCGAGTTGACGGCATGTTTCGCAATGCTTTCCTAGATCAGGAAGTAATGGCGTTCCTCCTTCCATTTCTTTAAACACAAATTTCAGGTTTTGTGTCAATCAATGAATTCTAAGTTGAAGATGAGTGCAAATTGCTGGGCTCACATGAATATGTAGAGGGGAGATTTAGGAATATTATTTTGGGACGTGTTTCTTGGGAGGGAAGTAAAGAGGATCTTTCTGTGAAGCTCGATAGGCACTAGACCCCTTCGATCACACATTTTGGAGTGAGGGGGAAGGTTGATAATCTTTTAAAAATGATGAGCTCCATGAAGTTTCCACAGTCCTTAAAAAGATGAGGGACATCAAGTTTCCACCGTCCTTAAAAAGATGAGGTGCATGAAGTTTCCAGTCTATGAAGTTTTCACACTTCATGAGTCCATGAAGTTTCCACACTCCATGATGAAAGGTTCCACAGTCCAGGAAGTTTTCACACTTTATGATGAAAGATTCCACAGTCTATGAAGTTTCCACACTCTATGATGAAAGATTCCACAGCCCATGAAGTTTCCACACTCTATGATGAAAGATTCCACAGTCCATGAAGTTTCCACACTCTATGATGAAAGATTCCACAGTCCATGAAGTTTCCACATATTTTCCAATTAGGGGAGAAATGAGTTTAGCTAGATGGGTGACCAACTTGTAGATAGGGAATTGTTGGCATTGACAATGGGGCTAAGGGGGATGCCTACTTTGTGAATTTTTGGTACTCCATAGATATGAGGGGTAACCTCTTTGGAGGGGTAGAGTCACTTTTTGGTGGCATCATCAAAAGACAAACTAGACAATGACAAATTTAACGTTTTTTTGCTAATTTTGAGATGGGATTTGAATCAAGAGTTTTGTGATTGTTGCTATGATAAAAGGCTATGCATCTTGGAAATGCTATCTCATGTGTTCATAATCACCATTGCATTGTCTTTATCCACCTTGGAGATGACCATGTCATTATTGCTATTTTCCCTAGTCGAGCACAAATCCAAGACTAAGCATCACATTGCCTTAGAAGACACCAAAATCCTATTCAAAGAAAACAACTACTTCAAAAGGAAGCTTAAAGAGGCTATTGAAATCACTAGTCACCCCTCCAACCTTAATCAAGATGGAGGTTGGAATTTACGTTTCTCTTCGAAACCCCTTTTGAACAACCTTAAAGATCCCCCTCCTCATAGCTCTTAATCTCCTCTCCTCTTAAGTCCTTTGTTTTCTCCTCATCCTTTTCTTGTCTCCAAATCTTTTCTCCTTTACTTTCGTCCTTTCCTTCACTTCCCCACCTCTCTAGTGTTTCCTCTATTCCATTCTTCCTCATTTTTGAACCCCTTTTTCCTCTCTATCCAACTTATTATTTTCCAATTGTTAAATATTAATTTACTATGCAGTTTAACTTTTTCATTTTCTTAGTTTTTATTTAAGCTTTTTGTTTAATCCTTTGCATTATAAGAGTGGAACACTGAATTTTACCACATACATTTTTAATATATTGAATAATGATGTCAAAAAATCTTAATTTATATTTGAGATAATTGTTGTTCTTATGCAATGATAATAAGGTATGAATCAAAATACATAGGTTAATAATTACAATGTTCGTTATCTTTATTATAGAGTCACTGTCACAAAGCACTTCAATTTTTAATTCATAAAAAAAGGTTCTACTAACTTTTATTGCTCACGTACAATGTCTCCTCCCCTTTACAAACGAGTTGCAGAACTTTGGATGGAAATACCAAGAGCTTTCCTTCATTTTAGAATTATAAAACTAGCAATCGCACCTTTGGGTGCAATAGGTACGCCGAAGAGAATATAGAGAAATTTAGTTGTTAATATTATTTATTTGAAAATGGGAAAATCAATTGATAGGCATAAATGACAGTCCAAGGTAATTATATTTAATGATAATCTGTAGCAATAGATAAATCTTTATAGAACTGGCAAATTCCACAATATAGAAACCTTCAAATATTCAATAAAATTAATCTGCACCAAGAAAACAGAAAATATAGGCTGTTCAATGAATAAGTTGGACAGAAATTTATGCAGCTTGAAAATTAGCTTTAAAAGGCCTTCCATTATGTGCAACTTGACAATAAAAGTGTATGTAAACTCTTCATAGATGCTGAGTCAGACAAAGTAACTCACATGTCAAGATAAGACAAGCTTCAGAACGATGATTACTGAACAAAAATTAGCTAAATACAGAGTTGGGTGAGCTTTCAAGAGACATATGGATTACGGTCTCATATTTTTGCAGACATCATGCAGTACAAAGAAAGTTGTATGAGATTTGATTTGGCTGATCATTTGAGCCTTTGCTGGAAGTGCATATAGGCATCTTGAACATTTTGAAAATCAGGTCTGTGGCACAATGCTATCTTTAAGTGATCTGTAACAAGAAAAAAAAGAAGAAATCAGTTAGTATAGCAACCTATTGTATATTGTCTGGAAAATGACAAATGAGGAACATGTCTTTGTAAAATTTGAATAAATGATGCAAAAAAAGAGGGGATTGGAAGGAACTAAATAAATGAGGATGATGCAAAAACAGGGCAACTTAAGGAACAAAACATCTCCAAGTTCATCACCTCCATTGTTCTGGATCAGACAACAACAAATAGTTAACTACCCAGAAAGATCTCAATTCACACATAAAAATCCTAATGAACAAAACATCTGAAAATCTCATGTGCCCTATGCAAAAAGTCCTTTTTTGTTAACTTAAGCTTTTATTAACACTATGGTCATAGCATATTCCACATTTCTTTAAATCTGCTTCCACTAACCAAAATTAATCCTTCTAGAACTGATGATTTCTAGTGATTTTATCTTACATTTACTATGAATGTGAAATGAGGCTGATTGTAATTTAGCATGACAAAATTTAATAATTATATTATTATTACGTTGATTGTTTGAGACCAATGCTCAAAATCATACCGTTTAAAGGAAAGCTCAAGTTTTACTAATTATAAACAAGAATGATGATAGTTTCCATGGGAAACTCAATCTGCGTACCTCAACAGTGGGACAGAGGTTTATCTCTTGGAATCTCAGATTGGACACATGGAAGACTTTGCTAGCTTTGATTCACTGAGAGTCCAAAGCAGGTATACACATAGAAAGAAAACAGAAAAACTCTGACATGGTGATTGTGATGTGCCCTCTACAGAGATGATCCAAGCAATTATAGACTTGTAAATATTTTATTGAACTAAATTCAAATAATAATAAAAACTGTGCTTATGGCATATGCCTAAATACCATGGGATTCTCTACGAGTTGGGTTTGCCTTGATTATGGTATATGTGTGGATTGGTTTCCTGCTGTATACAAATATTTATAGGCCAGGGCCTGAAGAAAACACAATAAATATACCTCTCAAAAGCAGAGTGTAGCCCAGGGCTTTGAGAAATGTGCACAATTTTCCTCACAACCACATCAACAACAAACTTGAAATATGTTGGAATAAAGATTGCTGCCAAGTTCCATCAGTTACGTAGGAATAAAATTAGCTTGTGAGGAAGGCATGTGATCTACATAGGAAAACAGAAATTGGGATTATAGAGAACCTCAACAATGGCCAGAAAAAAAGTACTTTTCATGTTCAAAATTTCTATGAAATAATAAAACCCTATACCCTTGCCATGAGGAAGATTACCGATAAATTCAGTGCATCCCGAAGAGGATTGCCTAAAAGGAGACATGATTTATCACGCTTTCAAGGTAGAACTGTAGTAAAAGCTAGTAGTACTGTAGAATATTGGAAAATAAAGCTCCTTAATTTTGATAACAGAAAACATCATAGAAAACATTTCCATTTCACCATGGAAAGTAAAACACTAAATCAGGGTTGAGTATGCTTATTCAGATGTAGATTCAAGAAGAAACAATGCTTGTTTCACAAACCATCATAACTTTGTATCACTAATAGAAAGAAGCCCATTGGCACCAAGAACTATAACATTTAATAAACCTTAATAGCATGCTGAGAAGGGATGTATATTAGAGAGGAAAAAACTGCTCACGAATTGAAACGGAGGAAGCCTACGTCTTTTGTTGCTTCGCCGCCACTACTAGTTTGAAGTAACCTACATTAAAGAAATAATCGAAGTCACAAGGTTTGACAATTGAATAAGAGTATGAAAGATGCTGGATAATAAAAATTAGTTTCAAAAAATTTGATGCATAACAAGTAATATTCGCCAATAAGCATTAAATAGAAGATGCTCCAGAAGGGTTTAGTTCCCAACTATTTCACATTCAACACACTCATTGCTTGCTACTACAAGTTTGGCACAGAAAAGGAGGGCAATAGAATATTAGATTGCATGCTTGAAAGGAACATACCTCCTGATATATGCACTTACAATGTGCTCATTGCAGGACATTGTAGAGCTGGGCGGATAGAAGAAGCAAGCAGGTTGTTAAATCAGCTGATTCGAAATGGTCTGGCTCCAAACGACTTTACATATAATACAGTTATCGCTGGCCACTGCAGGGTTGGCGGTACAAGTGTTGCATTGGAACTGTTTGATGATATGGTAAAGAGTGGCCTTTTGCCTGATGTGATTACTTATACTACACTAATAATGGGGCTATGCAAGGAAGGTAATCTGCAGGAGGCACGTTTGCTTTTGAGGAAAATGCTTGGAGAAGGCTTGGCTCCTAACAAAATCATATGTACCGTACTGATTGATGGGCATTTCAAGAATGGTGATATACAACAAGCTTGCAAGCTGTGGGTTGAAATGGGCAAAAAAGCAATTTTTCCTGATGTTATTGCTTACACTGCTTTCATCAATGGGTTTTGCAAGATAAGCTACATAGAGGAGGCACAGAAATTCTTTATGGAAATGGTAAAACAACACATTTTTCCAAACAATTTCACTTATAACTCATTGAATGATGGACATTGCAAGGAAGGAAATTTATCCTCAGCTTTTGGGCTTGAAAAGGAAATGGTTAAAAATGGGCTTGTGCCTAATTAATACTCTCATTAATGGACTCTGTAAGCAAGAAATGATAAGCACAGCAAATCAGCTCTGCAACTTCATGCCAAGCAATGGCTTATCCCCTGATATTTTTACCTACAATATTTTAATTAATGCACATTGCAAGGCAGCTAATATGAAGCAGGCTTTGGAGATCATGAACATGATGTCATGTAGTGGGTGTGCTCCTGATGTTATTACCTATAATACTTGGATAAATGGTCTTTGCATTACAAATATGTTTCATCTAGCTTTTAATCTCCTTGAGAGCCTTGTTGGTAAAGGATTTTTTCCAGACACATTCACTTTCAATGCAATTTTGGATGGTGTCTGCAATGAATTGCTTGGTCAGGCTGTAACGTTGTTACGTAAACTTTTTAAAATGGGTTTTATCCCTGATACCGTATCCTATAATATATTGCTTAGTCATTTTTGTAGCCTTGGCATGCTTGATCAGGCTATGATGTGGTTGGGTAAACTTCTGAAAACATTTTTTCCCAATGCTGTCACATATGAGATATTGAACAATGTTACATATGCTGTCACACAGGCAAGAAGGCACTCAGATGACAAATGTAATGCTTAATGATAATCTGGGCTGTGTAATTGGCTTAACTGATATTTATTCTAAGGTTGTACAAGATAAAGACGACGAGCTTTTCTGAGCCTGAGGGGTATCAAGGTGTCATAAAGAGCGACAATTAGGATGCTTTCACTTGTGACAGGCTGATGAGGTGGTCCCTTTTGGAAAGGAAAGTCAGAGCCAGATGAGCTCTTTAATAGTTGGTCAACTATAAACTGGAAAAATGAGAGAACATCATGAAACAGTAGAAATCAATGATCATATTTGCCCTTTGCTTACAAATTTGAGATACAAATATCAGCTTGAAGAGATGACGAGAACTGTGCATAGTGCCAAAATTATGGGTAAGCTCTCTCAATTTGTTTTGGTCAAAAGTGTAAAAAAATATATCTAAGTATATCAGAATTTACAGCTACCTAAAATTAGGCTTTTCACTAAAAGTATTACATTAATCCACTAAAAGTATTAAATTAATCCACTTAAAATGGGCTTCTGGTTGTCAGTCCTGATAATATAACAAACACTTAAAATTCAGTTTGCTATTTAGTTCTTTGAAAAACATAAATTAAAAGATTTTTGACACATAATGTAAAGGACGGTGTACATGGACTCAAGTTCTTTGAAATGAATCTGCACCATATATGTTTAACATTTGGACCACTTTAGAGAGGACTTTTGCAATTTAGTTTTATTGAGGGAGTGTTTTGAAAAAACAACTTCAGACAGTTGAAACATTCCTCGCCTCATACCTGAAAACAAATTTTAACTCGCAGCCAATATTTTCCTATAAAAGACTGCAAAAATCTTGTATGAAGCTCAATAGCTCTAAATCCGGATATTTCTAGATCTACTTTTTGTTTATCGTGAATAGATTGAAGCAGCAAGCTGTAGGGAGACTGATTTTGTTTCGTCTCAACTTTTCTTAAATTCTACTTTGGTAGGGTTTCATAATATTTTCCTGCAAACTCTGCCCATTTTTCTCATTGGCATCCTTACAGCACACAACACAATTTGTGCAAAATCTTAAGGTAAGTCACTTGCCATGATTTCAATGATTTTTTTAATGGGAATTTGTACACAGCCAGATCACTTTTGTTGTGTTTTATTTCATTCTAATACAGTTCTGTTGTTATCTGGTAAATGAAGGCATTCGTTCTGTGGTTTTGTCAGTGGCTGTTTTCATATATAATATATTGTAATACTGAGTGTTAGACCCTTATTTGTTTCTTCACATGGAGATTTCTGAACTGTGAAATGAATTTTGCATTCAATTGGCAGTTTAAATTTTTTGTTTATTTTGTTTTCCTTGCTCTTGAGGTTATTTATGTAACAATTTACCTGGCAGCATTATTTAGTATTAAATGTATAGCAGTTACTACTGAAGCTGTAAATGCAATGGTTGCCAGAGCTATTTTTTCTTCACAATTTTGTGCCATTATACTATTTCTTGTACTTTAAAGACCAAATGTAAATAGGTAAAGGATTAGCGTGACACAAAAGACTAAAATTTTAAATGATTGTGTTGAATAAGTGACAAATAGCTTGGTTTTCCAAATGGATACATCCTCTCACATGGTTACTTTAGGTACCAATATACTTTTGATGTTATTATATTCTTTTCTGAAACCACGTGTCTATTACTTCAACAAAAACAGTTTGAGAGATCAACTTCCCACAGATGAAGAGAGCTAGCATCTCTGCATTTGCATCAATTTTCAACAATTCAACATCCTCTAGGTGCAGTGCTGAGTGTGAGTGCTGAGTGGACCCTTCATTCTCATGAGTGCATACCTCCTACTTATCAATCAAACTATAGGCATACAAGCTGTAAGAACATGAGTGGCAGTTTTGAAACAGTTCAAGTTGAAACAATTCTTCTATGCTTCTGGAAATTGAGATTAATGGAATCAAAGCCCACATAATTGATGCAAAAGTAGTTTAACAGCAAATATAAACAGCTTTCATACAAAAAAGATCTGATAAATCATATTTGAGTTGTACATTTGTTCAAAGCAAGCTCCAAAAATTCAACTCCTCATTATGCTGACATAAATAAAATTAAGTAGGTATATGAAACTAACCCAATAGGAAATCATATGGACACATATAGCATAGGTCTTAGATTATTTTTCTCTAATCTCTTACCATAAAAAACAGTAAATCTTGGATATTCTAGTTTTGGGTGCGCACATACATCTCCATTCCTCTACAGGTGGTTGGAAGATTTAGTTTCTCCGCCCTTACCAAATCCCAGTGTTCCAGGCAATGAAGCAATGAGAAAGTGGATGGTACTAGTGTCAGTTAATCCCAATGCAAGATCGTCGACTGTCATCATTGTCAGAGGAGGAAAGAGAGCCTGGGCAGTTGCCCGACAGGCCCAAGCAGCTTGAAGATGAGGAAGAGTCTTACGACCCTCCTTCTCAGTATATATCCACATCACGGTGGGCAGAGGAGTACAATTCCCCCAGAGATTTGAAGTTTGAGGATGAAGGATTGAGAAAGAGGAAAAAACGGTCCACCAGCATGGACAATGAAGAGGGCAGGTATTCATCTTAGCGTAGTGGCATTAACAAGCAGGGTAGTGGGCAGAGTATTTCTCCTGAACCTGGTGAATACACAAGAGAGAGATTGGGAAGTTCAAGAGGAAAATCAAGAAGTTCTAATGAAGAATGAGACAGAGTGTGTAAATCTTTAGAACCCATTTTCCTCTTCTTCTTGGCATGCTTCTTATTCCTTAGGGCAATTGTAAAACCCTCTTTGAGAGGCGAGGATATTATCATCTGCTCTTAAATGTTCGTCTAAATAGTGTCTGTGAGGAGAAGATGTGAATGACAGATTATTTTGAATCTAGGGTTTGCAAATTTAAAAGAAAATATTTAGAAAACCATATCAACCTACGGTTTCTCCCTAAAATCAGGGCAACAAGTGGCATACCTCGAGTTTCCGCACAGATTGGTGTCTTTCTTTCAACGATGCAAAGGAGAAAAATGATCACCTGGACTCTTCTTTCAAACGCAAAGCAAAGCAAATTAACTGTGACGTGCTGTGAAGGATGCGGATATTTTGCTTCTAATACAAATTTGGGCATTCTGTCGTGCTGTCAAGGAGGCCGACTTCTGCAATAAGTGTTGCCCCCATATTTTGCATTTTCTGCAATAACTGCTCTGAAGATATTTTCCCGTCTTCTGCAATAAACTCTGCCATCCCAGAAAAATCATTGACCGGCTCAGATGCATTTGATCGCAGGCGATTCCCTGTGCACGAATCTACACCGTCAGACGCAAAAAGACCTCCCAAATGCTAAACATGGGAGCCTTCGGCGTAATTACAAAATTCAAAGAGTCACGCGACTTCCCCTTCAACTTCAACTTCCCTAATAGGCTTTCTGTCTTCACCCAACGAACTAGTTTCAAAGCCTTCATAATCCCTGTCAGCAAACATCATCATTATTCTCCTCCAGCACATTAGACAACTGTTCCTCGATGGTAGCCAATCAGTCTGACTCTTCTATGGGTCTAGAGGTCAGTTCATTCGTGATATAGACCACACATGAAACTCTCATGTTATGAGTCCACACTTTTGCTGCACAGATTCCAATTTAGATCGGTAAGCCCCACTGAAATCTTTGAAAGAGGACTAAGTCGCCGATCTGTACCAATCACTTCTATAGCAGTGTGTTCCCCAATAGATTGAACACCTACGGTGCGCCCCAAGCATGTCATCAGTTCCACGATGGATGGATGTAATCAATGATTCTCTGGTACTTTTTGCAAATTTCTGAATCTTTGTATAGATATCATGATAGCATTGGGGACAACCCTTCAAGCTCAAGACAATTGTTAACAATCAACTCTCAAAGTTCCCTTACACTTTTTTCAAATGATTACAATTCACAATTGTGATTGTAGAGGAAAGATTTCAGTTATCATTCATGTTCTTATAATAGTTCATCAATACATGTTAATTAAAAGTCAACTAAAAATTCTAAATGTATCATAGTTATCTATTTTATATCCAGTGGTTACAAAAAATTATTTAATTGGAAGAGCTGTGCAACTTTCTTCGTACCAATAGTGCACAATTACTAGGGCATTTGTGTATATATATTCAATCAATTGTGTAAATTTTATGATAGTCAAAGTGAATGGTTATTGGGGCACTATAGAATATGTATCAAATGTCAATTTGAAATGGTGGGGCTTATCCAACACACTCTAAGGGTACACTTCTTAGGGGCAATGTCTATACATGTGACAATTTGCACCGATGGGCACCCACATGGATGCATGGCATGGATGCCTCCTACAGTGCGTTGATTTTCTCACCATAAAACTCTTGTGCGAGAAAATCAACACACTGTGGGAGGCATCCATGTGGGTGCCCATGGTGCAAATTTTCACCTGTATAGACATTGCCATGGCATGGAGGTAAAATTATATTTATTCAAAATATAATGTAAAGTTAAATAAAATTTTATTCAATATTTTAAATTAATTTATTTTTATACTAAGATTTATGATTATTTTTAAAAAGGTGCAATGCACCCATATTATTAGGGGTAAACGCTTTTGACCGGAGCTATGAATCAAATACAAGAAACTACCAAACCCACGAGCACATTGGCCTAACAAAGGCACAAGGCCTGCACGCACTTTGGCCCAGCGTGGGTTTAAATGTTGGTGGCCGTCACTACAACCAAGCGACATGACCACCGAATCGACCCTTATTGACTACTAACATTTATTAAATAAATGTACACACAACAACTTTCTTGATAAAATAAGATATAATATAAAAATATTTAAATTTAATATAAAATAAAATATTTAAATCTTCTAAAAACTATTTCTATTAATTTAATTTAAATATTGAGATTTTGATGTATTTAATATAATTTGATATTATAAGTTTTGATAAAAATAAAAGTTAATTTTTAAATTTTAAATTTGAAAGATAATAAATCAAGAAAAATTGTATTTAAGTTCATGTCATAACTAATTAACTCATTTTAATAGTAATGATAATATAAACACTTGAATAAATATAATAATTTAATATTGATATCTCTTTAGATAAATTAATATTAGAAATTTTGATAAAAACAAGTTTTAACTTTTTTTAATATAAATTCTTTGAATAAATTTATAAAAAAATCAAATATTTATATCTTTATATAAATTAATATTAGAAATTTTGATAAAAATAAGTTTAAACTTTTTTTAATATAAATTCTTTGAATAAAATTAACATTTATATTAATTCATATAAAGATATCAAATATTTATATCTTTATATAAATTAATGTTAGAAATTTTGATAAAAATAAGTTTTAACTTCTTTTTTTAATATAAATTCTTTGAATAAATTTATAAAAAAATCAAATATTTATATCTTTATATAAATTAATATTAGAAATTTTGATAAAAATAAGTTTAAACTTTTTTTAATATAAATTCTTTGAATAAAATTAACATTTATATTAATTCATATAAAGATATCAAATATTTATATCGAATAATGATATTGGAATTGAAGGCTCGGCGGGTTATGATGCGAAAATTTTCGCTCCTCGAAATCTGGGTAAAGGCGGCGTCTCATCAGGTGTGTTCGTTCCTGCATAGTATAGGCTTTTATATGCATTTAATATGAATCAATCTTCATCCTCTTCCCTCTGTCGTTCGGCAGAGGCCGTACCCCCTAATTCCTCCTTGGCGGTCCCTAAAGCATTTATGGCATCTGACAACTCTTGCATAGACAATCCCGATTCTTCCCTCTTGCATTCGAGACCCAAGTCATTCTCTGGGGCGGTGGCAAAATCTGGTATCTCCGTCAACGCGAGCGCAAGGTTTTCCCTCTTGAACCCTAATGAAACCTCTGAAACCGGTAAGAATTGTGGGGTTGCTCCCACATCTCTCTCTGTTTCTCCTAATCTTGAAATGCTAGCTGAAATTAGTAAGGAGAAAAATAGACTTAAAAATTCTACTATTTTCTTTTCTGCTGTTGAAGTGGATAAATGTCTGCCAAGGAAATTTCTTGATGACTAGTTTCACAACTTTTGGAACCTGAAACTTGGTTTCCACATCTCCTTCTGTAGGCAGATACAAAAAGGGTTGTTTGTAATTTTTTTCACTAATCATGAAGCCCGAAACGAAATTCTTAAAAAATAATACTGGACCGTGGGTTCTACATCCTTCTGCCCCATTGCGTGGTCGCCTGAGGCCATTCATGAGGAAGTCCTTGCGCTCTCAGCCCCTCGATGGATTGTGGTCAAACAAATCCTGCCATTTCTATTGCGTTTCCTCCCTTGGTTGCTTGAGCCTCTTGGTAAGGTCATCCGAATGGATGATACTGTCAGACTTGTCCCTCATATGGACGCTAGGGTTCTTATTTCGCTGAATCCTGGTTATGAAATTCCCTCTGAAATTAATATTTGTATTACTGATGACAAATTCGCATGCCCCATTGAAATTCTTGGGGGTCTGAATGCGTGCTTCTTGTGCAGAAGGGAAGGGCATCTGAGGAAAGACTGCCCTATCATTAAGAAAAAACCTTTGCCCGCCAAACCCTCACCTCCCCGTAATTCGTCATCTGTTGGTAACCCTAGCTCGGACCCCTCGTTGGATAAAACCCCTCTCTGACGCGCCCGCGAAACCCGCACCCCCTTCGACCTCCTTCATCCCATCCACCTCTTTTGTTCCCCCCTACCGGTCTCTCGCCTGATTCGTTTTCCCCCTGCGGCTGTTGCTCCGAACACCAGACTCACTGCGGAGGCTAAAACCTCCAAAAAGCGTAGGCGTAGAACCAATAAACAGAATAGTACCACTATAGAGGACTCTTGGGCCCTTTGTTCTCAATCTACCCTTTTCGTCGTCAACTCTGTTGCGTCCACATCCAAGGAAACCCTAACCAGCTCCACCCGTTCGTGCTCAGCACTGGTGGACTGCTCTATCAGGTGCCCTGACCCGACCCCTCCCCTAAGCTTCCCCCCTAAAGTTTTTTGTGAGCTTGGGGATGATTGCTTGCTTGAAATCATCCCGGCCAACAATGTTTCCGCGGGTTCGGCCTTTCTCCCTCAGAAGCATTCTTTGGAATTGGATTACATTTCCCCTGACAATTCTGAGAATGATGATGAGTTAAGGGATGCTTTCCCCACAGCTAAGCGGAGGGGGAGACGCTTAGGCTCCAAAAATAAGAACCCCTCCAAGAAAAAGATTGCTGATAGTCAGGGCATTGTGACGGCCCCAATTGCGGGATCCTCTGATAGTTGCTCTCCTCCCTTAAATGTTCCCCAATGAACTGCATTTCGTGGAATATTCGGGGGCTTGAATCCCCTGACAGAAGGTGGGTCATTAAGCATTTCCTTGACACCTATAATGCCATGGACTTCCTTATGCTGCAGGAGATTAAGGCCACCGGCTACACTCTGGATGCCAACCTCAACTTTCTGTGGAAAGATACAACCAAACTTTACACCAACCACCCTAGAGGTAGGGGTGGCGTTGCTCTCCTGATCAATAGGAAATGGGCCAATTTTATCACTGGCAACGGGACTTCCCCCTGTAATAGGGCGGTTTGGGTTACTTTTAATCTCAATAACAATATATTTGGCATATGCTCTATTTATGCCCCGAATGATTTCAAGGAGAGAGTGAGTCTCTGGGCCTGGTTAGCTGCTCTCCCTAATATCCCTTGGCTTATGGGGGGAGACTTCAACATGATTGAGTCTTAGGAAGACAAAACTGGTGGTCTCCCGTTTATCTGGAAAGACTTTGAAAAAATGCACTGGAATAAGATGATAAGTTCCAAACATTTATTTGATCCCTTGGCTGGCACTAAAGACTCTTACCCTAGAATTTGGCATACCTGGTGTAACTTCCAACAGGGTCCCTATAGAATTTACTCTAGGCTTGACTATTTTTATGCTGACAAGAACTTTTTCTCCTTTCTCCCTGATAATTTCGGCCGTGCGGTCCTTGTTACCCCCACCTCTCTCTTTGACCACCACCCCATCTCTTCTTGTGTTAGAATCAACAGCTCCCCTAGTCACAGCAGAAGTTCCAATCCAAAATTTTTCCTCAATACTAACCTGCTCAAAGATGATGACACTCTTTGCGCCATCTGTATCATTAATCTCATCAATAGAAACAACTTTCCTACCAATTCTCATTTGGATAGATGGAACTTGAACATTCATGCCTGGTAGAATCTTTTAAAAACCATTGGGCAAAAAAGGTCCAAAGACTTTAGATTTGTGGAAAGAAAGCTCTCCTCCGAGCTGCAGGTTGCTGAAACCAACATCCAAGCCAATCCTGCTGATTGTGAGCTCATCTCTCAAGTTGTTAAGGCTAAAGATGCCCTTAGACAACACCAACAGGTCAAGGTCAATGGCGCCAAGATCATATCCTGCGCGCACTGGTTGCAGTTTGGGGACAGAGGCTCCAAATTCTTCTTTAACCTCATCAAGCAAAAGCAATCTAATGAAAATATTGAAAGAATAGTTGTTGATAATCATGAGATAAATGACCTCGAAAACATTAAAAAGGCCTTTGTCAACTTTTACCATAATCTTTTTGCCTCTGAGGATTCAGAGGATGCCTCCCTCTTGAGAATTCAAGTTCGTTCCCTCATCCCTAACAAGATCTCCACTTTAGAAGCCAATCTGCTTTCTAAAGATCTCTCTCTGGAGGAAATTGAAAATGCCATCAAAAAGCTTGATAATGACAAGGCCCCTGGCCCTGATGGTCTCCCAATTGAGTTCTACAAGGCTAATATTGATTGGATTTGCAAAGACCTTCTGGATATTTACTCTGAGGCCATTGATAGAGGCTCCTTGGGTACCTCCATTAATAGGGGAATTATTAAATTACTCCCCAAGGATGGGGACAAAGTGCTCATCAAGAATTGGAGACCTATTACTCTCCTCAATGTTTCCTATAAAATCTTTGCCAAGATTCTGGCTCTGAGAATTGAGAATATCCTACCCAAGTTTGTGAGCCCTACCCAAACTGGATTCATTAAAGGAAGATATATCCTTGAAAACCTGATCACCAGCTGGGAAGCCATGAATTGGGCTAACGTTTCTCAGCAAGATTCTGTCATGTTCCTTCTGGATTTCGAGAAAGCCTACGGCAGAGTGGAATGGAATTTCATCTCCATGATGCTTGAGGCTTTCGGTTTCCCTAGCTCTTTCTGCAACTCTGTTAAAATCTTACTCAAAGATGCCTTCGCCCAGGTGGATGTGAATGGCTCCCTATCTGACTCCTTTCCTCTTGGAAGATCCATCAGACAGGGTTGCCCCTTGGCCCCTGCCCTCTTTGTGGTTGCTTCTGAAGCCCTGTACTACATCATGAGAGACAATTCTATCTCCTCGGCTGTTAAAGGCATCTCTCTTCCTAATAACCAAGAGCTTCTTAACTGCCAATTCGCTGATGACACCGCGATCTTCCTTGAAGCCACGGCTGACAATTTTGAGGCTCTGTATCACAAGCTCAACCTTTTCTGCAAGATCTCGGGTGCCCGTCTCTCTCACCTCAAGTCTATCTGCCTTGGTTGGAATGAGCAGCCGCCTAACTGGTTCAAGAACTATCACTTTCAGTGGGGGGGCCCGAACAAAATTGTGAGATATCTTGGCATTCCCTTCTCCATTGATCCCTCCCTTAAAGAGATGTGGTCTTGGGTCAAAGACAAGATCTTCAAGAAACTCAATAAGTGGCACAATAGGGCCCTGTCACTAGGCTGGCAGAGTGCAAGTTTGCCAAAAAATTCTCTTGTCCTATAATATTTACTACTCTTCGGCCTGGATGTTCAGTAACTATCAAATTCTTGAAATTCAAAAGGCGGTTAGGAAATTTCTTTGGTCTGATGGCAAAGGTAAAAACAAAATGCACGCGGTTAAATGGGATTGGTGCCATACGAATAAACTCCTTGGGGGGCTTGGCCTGAAAGATCTTAGGCTCCAGGGGATTTCCCTTGCCACCAAGTGGATCTTTCACTCTCTTGATGGCGATGATCCTTGGAAGGTCCTGGTTAGGAATAACATTGAAAGGGGATACCCCAAGAAGGCTAAATCCTGGAAGAGTCTTCCCTTCAATGATCTTGTCCTTGGTAATTTTCCTGTTCTTGTGCAAGGATCTGCTGTTTTTAGATCCATTTGGAAAGCTTGGAACGAAGTGAGAGGCTTTATCACTAACAAGACCTTCCATGATGATACTCATCTTTATGGTGAAAGGTCCATCTGGTGGAACCTAAGCTCCTCTAGCAAGCCCCTCGCCCTCTCTCAGGGCTACTTTGCTAGGCATTGGGATAACAAAGGCATCTCTCAATTGGCTGACTTGTTTGAGCATGACAGGTTAATTAGCTGGGAGGATCTCAGTAACAAGTTTGATTTACCCGTCTCCCAGAAGAAGACCTATAACTTGATCTGGAAGGCCACCATGAATCTCCTGGCTTCTTGTCAAATTGATTCTCACATATTCTTAAGCAGTAAATGGCCGGATGGGACCATCTTAAACAAAATTAAAGCCAAGAATATATATAATATTATTGGGCATTCTGAGGCCATTATTGATCACATCAACAATGTTTGGTATTCTACCCTCAACTCCCACTCGTGGAAGAAATTTTTTGAGAATCTCTGGAAAGGTCCTGTTGAACCTAAGATAAAATGTTTTAATTGGCTTGTTATTCTTGATAGGCTCCCTATCAGAAAAGATTCCTCGGTCACTGATCATTGTATTATGTGTAGGTTACCCGAGACTAGTAGACACATTCTTTTTTATTGTATTTTTGCTAAGGAAATTTGGCATATGTTTGGCATCATTTTTCCTTCGATCTTTAACATCATTGAGATTATAACTGGCCATATGTTGGGCTGAAGCAAGACTCTAATTTATTTTGGAAAATTCTCCCCTCTAATATTTTGTGGCAAATTTGGAAATGTAGAAACGAAGAAAGATATTAGAGCAATCCAAGAATTCTTACTGAGTCTTTTCGGAAACTCATTTATCTTAAAATTTTCCTGCAGGTCCGCACCACTATGCTGATTGAAAAAGAAAAGCTTAAAAGGTTCCTCAAGAATGGTTTTTCCACGTTCTTCATATATGAGATGCAGGGTGGCTACGCTTGGAGGCAGACTCTGGACAATCTGTAGTTATTTGAGAAGACTTGCAAAATGCTGACCCAAGAGGTAAAGAACAACAGGAACGTCAACAAGGAGCAGATCCTCATGCTGGCTCAGATTCAGGATTCGAAACGCATTGTCTGGATGGAAGGTGCTAAGGGGTGGACGGCCTGGGTTGATAACATGGATGATATCTTATTCTAGTGTCTTCAAAGCTTTGATTACGCTTCTCTTGGTTCTTTTGTGTATATCTCTATTATGGATACTCTTGTAGCTCCTGATGTGAGGCTTAGCCTCTCCTGAGCTTGCTTTTTTGGCACTCTATTTTTGTGATCTCTCTATATATAATACAAAAAAATATTTATATCTTTATATAAATTAATGTTAGAAATTTTGATAAAAATAAGTTTTAACTTTTTTTTTAATATAAATTCTTTGAATAAATTTATAAAAAAATCAAATATTTATATCTTTATATAAATTAATATTAGAAATTTTGATAAAAATAAGTTTAAATTTTTTTCAATATAAATTCTTTGAATAAAATTAACATTTATATTAATTCATATAAAGATATCAAATATTTATATCTTTATATAAATTAATGTTAGAAATTTTGATAAAAATAAGTTTTAACTTCTTTTTTTAATATAAATTCTTTGAATAAAATGTTAGTTATTTAGATAAATTATTTAAACTTAAGTATATATTTTAAGATAAAAATATTTAATTTTCATTAAATATTAATAAAATATTTCAAATAAAAACTATTAAAGAGATCAAAATTAAAATATTTAAAATATCAAAAGACTAACATAATATAGTTATCTAAATATATCAATATTAAATTATTATATTTATTCGTGTTACATTATCAGTACTATTGCATTGAGTTAATTAGTTATGACATGAAATTAAATACATTCTTTTTTTATTTATTATCTTTCAAATTAAAAATTTAAAAATTAACTTTTTTTTTATCAAAACTTATAATATCAAATTATATTAAATACATCAAAATCTCAATATTTAAATTAAATTAATAGAAACAATTTTTAGAAGATTTTAATATTTTATTTTATATTAAATTTAAATATTTTTATTTTCTATCTTATTTTATCCAGAAAAATGTTGTGTGTACATTTATTAAGGCAAGAAAATCAACGCACTGTGGGAGTCATCCATGTGAGTGCCCATTAGTACAAATTGTCACCTGTGTAGACATTACCTTCCTTAGGTGGTCGGGCCCAAGGAGTGGTCGAGCCCATTCACCTCACATTCTTGTACTTTATCAGTTAACTTTTTCATCTCTGTTTTCATATTTAAAAGTTATGTTTTTTCTTATCTATGTTTTCATGTTTAAAAGTTATGTTTTTTCTTATCTCTGTTTTCATGTTTAAAAGTTATGTTTTTTCTTATCTTCATGTTTAAAAGTTATGTTTTTTCTTTTACTTCCAGTATGGAATAAATATGTTGGAATCCTTTCCTATAAATACTCCGCTGAATACAAGACACGCCCAAGGAAAGATATTGCATAACATTTTAAAACCATACTATGTGTGCTTATTCGTAGGAGATGATTTAGGTGTATGGGAGTTTAATTAGAGATGCTCTATAATAAGAGTGTTTAAATAATATTAAATTATAAATAAATAATTAAAAAAATTTGATAATAAATATATATAATGAAAAATAATGAAACAAGTTTTAAAATAATAATAAATATATATAAAGAAATATTTTGAAACAAATTTTATACAATAATTTTTTTTTGAATTATTTGAATTTTTATTTTTGAAATATATTTTTGTTATGTTTGTCTTTAATGTGCACAATGATTTCATGACAACACTTATATAATATATTTATATAATATTATTATTTAATTTTTAAAATAATATAAATATATTAATTAAAATTGTTGATACAATAATATACATTATACTTTATTTTTTTATTTATCTAAAATTTATGTTTTTACTTTATAACTATTCAAAAAGATATATTTTATTTAATCAAGAGTTATTTCTATTTTTAACTTGAAATCTCATAAAAAAGCTCTCAAGAAAATAAAATACCTAACAACAATCAATAGTACTTTAGTATGGAAAAAATATTTTTATAGTCCCATGTTGATGAACATTACAAAATCAAGCTTGTATTGATGGTCTTCTTGCTATCTCATCTTCAAAATCAAACAAATTAAACATGTTGATTTACCTTACAAATTAAACATATCTCTTCTTCAAAATCAAGCTTGTATTGATGGTCTTCTTGCTATCTGGCGGGCTGAGCCTAAATCCCAAGATGATAGTTGGATAAGCTGGTGGGAAAGAACTATCGCCCGATGTACCCAGTTTCTTTGAGATTTTGGTAGGAGCGAGGCAACTAAACGTCGAAGAGCTGAAAAATCCATTAAAGGGCAGCTGGTTCAAGATAGAAAACGTTTGGACAACAACCCTCTTAGCATCCCCTTGATACGTGCGGTTGCTAATTCTGAAAATATTCTTCAAAAATTTGATGCATACAAGGGAAAAGGTGCTCAGTTGAGGGATAGGTTACAATGGCTTAAAGATGGGGATAAGAGCACCAAGTTCTTCTTTCAATTTCTGCAACATAAGCACAAAAAAGAGCACATTTCTATCATCAAAACTGAGGATAGTGTGCTACTGACTAGTCAAGATAAGATCATGAATATCTTCTTTGAGCATTATAAACAATTATTTACTAACGACTCCATTAAAGACCCCTTAATCCCCATCTTGGAAGATGTTCTTGCTGATTTTATTCCTAAAAAAATCCAGCATGATTATAGTAAATGTCTTGATCACAACCTCTCCTTGGTAGAGATTGATGATGCCATGTACAATTTGGCCTTAGAGAAGAGTCCCGGTTTAGATGGCCTTTTGGTGGAGTTTTATCACACTCTTTGGCCTCATATTAGAGAAGATTTCTACAATGTTTATTTGGAAGGTATAGAAATTGGCTCTTTGGGTGTGATCATTAATCAGGGCCTTATTAAACTCATTCTAAAAGGGAAACAAGAAGATTCGGTGAATGGTTGGCGCCCCATCACATTACTTAATACCTCTTATAAGATCATAGCTAAAGCCCTGGCAAAAAAAATCAAACCCATCACACAAGAAATTGTTAGACCTAAGTAAACTGGTTTTTTAGGGGGAAGATTTATACTAGATAACCTTATCTTGGCTTGGGAATCTTCGAAATGGGCTCAACAAACTACACAAGATGTGTTGATCCTCAAACTTGATTTTGACAAGGCTTATGATCATATGAGATGGTCTTTCATCCTCAACATGCTTCGATGGCTGGGATTTGGCCCTAACTTTTGTGCTCATGTTCGAATATTGTTCATGGATGCTAATGCAAGATTGGTCATGAATGGTGCCCTCTCCCCTCAATTCCCCCTTCAAAAATTGATTCGTCAAGGTTGTCCTTTAGCCCCTTTTATTTATGTTCTCACTGTTGATGCTCTCAGCTACCTCCTCCAGCATGCTCAATCTAATTCACTCATCCATGGCATCTCTCTCCCTAATAAAGGAATGGTGATTAATTCCCATTTCACTGATGACAACATGATCTTCATTCAAAATTATGTTGAAGACATTAATAATCTGTTGGATATCCTTGATTTTTATTGCAACACCTCTGGATCTAAGCTAGCCATGCATAAAACTAAATTCTGGATGACACAGCCCAATCCCCACCCCCCATGGATTCCAAACGAATGGAAAGAAATTAAGCATGGCACCATTTCTCGATATCTTGGCATTCCTTTTTGGATAGGAGTTTCCTTAAAGGATATGTGGAGATGGTTCCTCAATAAATTCAAATCCAAATTGTTGGCCTGGACTAATCGTTTTCTCTCAATGGCTGGGCGTATTCAGGTAGCTAACAAAATCTTGTTGGCCTATCATGTTTATACCTCCTCCTGCTGGCTACCCTCCAAAGCTTGCTACAACCAGCTCACTCAACTAATTCACAATTTTATTTGGTCAAAATGGGGAAATAAAAAGGGTAGACCTGCTACCTCTTGGTCTCATTGTATTCTTCCTAAAGAGAAGGGTGGGTTGGGCATCATTGATCCATACATTCAAGGAATCTATTTGTCAGCCAAATGGATAGGGTGAGCTTTAGACGGTAATTCTCCTTGGAAATCATTGATTAGATATCGTATTCAAACATCTACCTCAGGTAAAGCTTGGAGCTCTATTTAGTGGAATGACAAGATCCTCTTAGCTCACTACTTCAAACTTCATGGATCAGCCCCCCTAAACTACATTTGGAAAGCATGGTAAATAGTCTCACAACAGCTATCATGGTTTGATCAATCTTTTAGTCATGGCCTTAGTTTTTCCTCTTCCTCAATTTGGTGGAATCGCCTGATTCAAGATAATAGACTACCTCTTGCCTTGATTCCTAGACTGAAAGCTAAACGTCTATACAAAAGAGGTATCCAAGTGTTCAATGACTTATGGGATCCTACCAACTTCTCATGGAAATCCTGGCATCAACTTCGAATCAACTTTAATTTAAATGCTAAAGATAAAGCCACAGTGTTGGAAATTCAAAATATGGTGCCCCCTAACCTTACCATTCTCATGTCTACTTGCTACCATTCAAGCTTCTTCAAAGACTAGAGGTGGTCGAATGGGAGTTGCATCAAAACTTTTCCTCTTAAGGCCATTTATAAACAACTCATCCCTACCATGCCCCTATCAAGTAGACTTAGCTCTATTTGGCATTGTCACCTCAATAGACCAAAGTGGAACATGCTTAGCCTCCAAATTTAGCAATCAAAAGCATATGCACAATCACAATTCACCGCTTGGAAGCTTCTTCATGCCAAACTCCCAATTGGAACCTGCCTCAAATCCCTTCGTCCACCTCACTTTTGCCCATTTTGTGGCATGCCTGAAACTTTGAAACATTGTTTCTGGTTCTGTCCTCAAGTTAAAAAGCTTTGGACTGCCCTCTTCGCTTCCTTGCTAGCTCTGTTTCATTTCCTATGGTCATGGAAATCAGCGCTTCTCGGACTCTCCTCCAAGCACAACTTGTTAACCAACTCAAGTCAGCTTATCATAATAAAACACATATGGAGATTTCGATGGCAAGCCGCCTTGGCTCGTGCCTTTTTTCCTCTTGAGATTGTAATTTTTGCCATCTACTCCAACTTGCATACCCTTGTTATGAGCATAGACATTTTCTTGAGAAAGAAGGGAAGTACTTCTCCTGCCCTTTTGGTCCAAGTAAAGCAGCTCTTGACCTAGATCCAAGAAAAAATTAAGCCTACCTTTCTTGGTGCAATAGGTGTCTGCAGTCGAAGTTGTCTTTCTGTGACCGACACAAGTTGTTGCAGAATGCTGGGAAGTAATGTATGAAGCATTTAAACTCCAATAATGATTGGGGAACATAAGTTGTTTATATTTCTTTTGGATAGGTAGGTTTGGAGGAAAATAGGATTGTGCTGTGTATATCAAATACTCATTGATTATGTGCTTTTTCATGGCGGGCTGTTGACAATGCTTCACTGGACTCATCAGGGTTGTAGTAGATTATTTACAGCTACACTAAAATGTTGTTTTATTTTCATTCACTGTTATAAATTGTTGTTTTAAAAACAGTGTAACTGTTGGTCTTATGAGTCTGATGTTGGCTGGTAATTACAGCGATTGTGTTGTTAGTTGATGTAAATGGTTATCTTCTTGTTGTATTGTTGTTTTTAACACAACCAATCTGTTGGTCTGCTGGTTATTTGCTACTTGATGTAATTGTTGTTTTTACTCAGCCAATCTATTGGTATGTTGGTTTTAACAGCAATTGTGCTATTATTTTGATGTAACTTGTATTATTGTTTTATTTTTTTATTAATAATAGTCTTCTTCAATAATAAAAAGAAAAAAGAAAAAAGAAAAAAGAAACATTAATCGTAGGTAAATTTATAGTTTCAAATTTAATATAATTTTTTTTCATCCTTTCATTCATTCATAAAAAAATATTTCAATTTTTAGCCGATAGGCTCTTTTAGGCCTGGAATTCCATTTTTTGAATAAGCATTATTTTTTGTTTACCCTCTGCAAGCAAATCACAAACGATTGGAATTCGATTTTCATCTATTCAATGTGTTTCTTCAATTGTAAAGTCATTGAGAAAACGTTTTTCCTTGTATTTTTGAATGCCTTTTTGGCCCAGAAGAAAGATATTAAAAGGTATGCTAATTATTTATTTCCCCTTTTGTAGAAACCCTACTTTTCATTCTTGATATTTTAAAGGTGTTTGGATGTGCGTCTTGCTTCTACTTGTGGCAATTAGGACTCTTTGTAATTGTGATTCGCCTTGAGTTAGGTATCTGATATGCACAATTTCTTTGATGACAATTTTCCTCTTAATGATTACAATACATGTAATTATCGTTTTGTCCATTTAGAGTTCAATTGCTTTTCTTTTCCTTCGCAAGCCCCTTGTTATTGATGGTTTTGCTCTTAGTTTAATTTTATCATTGATTTTTGTTTTCTTAGTTTAATTTCATTTTGTTGCATCTTTTTCCCATCCTCATGTTTGGTGTCAAACGTACACTTCTATTTGACAACATATTGTTTTCCTTTCTTATGGCCATGTTTGATGCTTGTAATACATGGAATTGTCGCCTTTTTGTTTAGGGTTTACCTGCTCGGCTTTGCATTCATGCAGTCCTTGTTAGCTAGTCTCTTTTAGCATTTACTGTTGTGCTTTTAATTTAGCCACATTTTGGAGAGCTCCTTTTCACTTCCTTAAGTGATGTCTACTGGCTATACTTATAAGTTCCATTGACATTTTGTTTATATGCCAACAATAATATTATTATTTTTCAGTACTTTTTTTCTTTTGGGTTGCCTGTATTTTTATGCCAAGCAGTTCTCCTTAGCAAGATTCTATGCTGCACAAAATCTATTTCAAATTATGGTTGAAAGCAAGGGCCTGAAAAATCTTAAGGAAGCAGGTGTATTTCTAATTATGTGATTATTTTTGTGTTGTATTATTTATAGGAAAATGCGTAATTGTCTTGCAAAGGCAGAGCTGGGGTTTTAAATCTCTTCATAGGGGTCAATTTTGTTTTGTAATTTCTTCGGGTGAGTAACTTTATCTATGTATTGTTTATCTCTGTTACTTATGTGGACAGATCTCACTCTGCAGATTTTCTTTTCAATTATTTTAAAATTTGAATGATATATTCAAAGTCGTGATGGTGGTTCTCTTGATCCTCTATGATTTTAAGAATCCGAACAGGTATTTGGTGTATTGTTAAAATTAGAAGCCCTCTTTGGAAGATAACGTTGGTTACATACTGTGCCCTTATTTGATCAAGGAATGAGGGATTTCAATTCTTCCTGCAATTTGAATGTGTGTCTTATAGCCTCAATTTGTGGCCCATAATGATCTAAAGACACATTTTCTAGATTTGAAGATTCATTCATACACCCAAATTGGTGTTATGTGAAATTTGTTAAACTCATGTTGTTTTATGGAAGTGATGACTGTTCTTCTTTTGGCTCTTAATGATTTTAAGAATCAGCTGCATCATGGACAGCAAAGATTCATGCTCCATTAAATTCTTGAAATGTAAGCTTTAAAGAATAGCTTATAATTGTAATAATGTTGGTGATTAAATTGTAAAAATGCATTGGAGTTGAAAATGGGCATTGTCAAATATAGTTGTAGTTGAAATTATTTTATAGCAGTCCCCTTGTTGAGTATGGCTTACGAGTAAGATAAAACTGTATGCTAACTGGCTATTTATGATAACTTGTTGTATTGATGATTTTCAATTTATTAAGAGCATTAAGCAGAGCAATGTATAACTACTTATTTTGACATGTAATAAATCTTCCGTTGGAGGCTGCAGTTTAGGCTGGAGCTTAACCCAAAATATAATGTAACTTTTGGTATGTAGTTTCATTATCCTTGGTCACGTTGAATTTCTTTGCTCTGGGACCCAGGTTGTGAGCTTTGGCACGTAATCTATTTTAATGGAAAATTCCTCCTTGTTGGCATTCTTTGGTCGTTTACTGGCTTTTGGGACTAAATGATAGTATATGCTTATCATTTACATTGTTGTTCTTTCTTCACTGTACTTTAGGTTGATTTTGTCTCCATAATATTAAACAAGTGGAATCCAAATATAAATCTCACTTTTGAATATTGGAAGAGCTGAGTTTTAAAGTATGTGGTTCATTGATTATTCCTTTTGCTTCCCATAAGCAGAACCACTGACCATAATCACGATCAAGGGGATTTCTGTAAAAAATCTTCTATGCATTATGAATAATACTCTGAACTTGGGATTGGGGATTCTTTAATTGAGGAAGAGTAGTCACATGCCAGTTGGGAAATATATTAGAAAGACGTACTTCGATAAATATTGAGAAAGTAGGTCTAATGTGTTCTTTTGATTAAAAAGTTTGCATCCATTTTTTTTATTTTCAGAACAACAAACCTCTCACATTTAATATTGTGTTTCATCCTATCATGCCTTTTCTTCTTAATATTGTTCTTGTTGGGATTTGTCATTTTGTCATTCGCAAAACCACCAAAGAGGAAAGCATAAAAATACTAAGTATTTATATTTATAATTACATTTTGATATCTGGTTTATGATGTTGACATAAACTCTTATGATATTTATGTTTCTTTTGTTTCTGCACAAATTTATATATGCTTTAAAATGAAGTCACTATTGGATGATGCAACAGTCTAGTGGTGATTTATGTAACTGTAATTTGGTTTGCAAGGCCATTGCAAATCTGATTGAACAAGTTTGCTAAAGCAAGGGCTGTCACAAAATGTTTCAAAATTGCACTTGAATGTGGCTTTTGTCCTTAGCAATCATTTTGCTATTGGTTCTTTTAATCAGATTCCTAGATCTGTCAGTTCTTGCACTGATATCTGACTACTTTAATTGTAGAGGAAAATAATTGGTTAAGTGTATTTGATCCAAAAGTGTACTGGGATGGATGGTCTCCTGAGAAGTTCCATTGCCTCACTCATGTGAGAGTCACCTAGATGATATGAATGCAAGTAAACTATTCAAGCTTCTGGTAGATAGTTATTGTGAACCGCTACTCATAAAAGATGTGTCATGAACATGCACCTGACTTTCAAAATTGTTGCAATAAAATTATACATATTCCTTTCCTAGCAAAGAATGAAGTGAGGTGAAGACTATCATGGGAAATGTTATCACAAAATAGGTTTGAATGCTTGATATTGAGTGTATATGACTCCTAATGTTTCAAAGATTATCAACCCCTAAAGTGCCATGACAGATGTGAAGCACTTAGCAGGATTTTTGTCTACAAGCAATATTTATAGCATGGAGATGTGTGAAGCACTCAACATGATTTTTGTGTAGAAGGAATATTTATAGCATGGAGTTTGATGATGGACAGTGGTTTTTCAAATCAAATGCAAATCTTGGATTAGCTCTCTCAAGTAGCTATGAAAAAATTGGATTATTTAAATATGATATCTGTGTATGCAATTTGGAAGTTCACAATGAGCAGATACTCAATCTACTTGGATCTCTACCTTACCATGGGTAAATTCTGAAAGGCTAGAGATAAAGAAGGTAGCTGAAGGTACCAATCATGTTCTCGGATTTATTAAAGCACAAGTGCACATCATGCATGAATAAGATGTGAGAGGAAATGTTAGACCAAAGAAAAAGCTCAAAGGTGCAAATAAATCATCAGATATTGTCCAATCAGAAGAGATTTTTAGTAAAAATATGTAGGCTAACGTGATTGAAGGTTTTAGACTTCAACATAAAAAGATTTCAGACTTTAGCATAAAAATATGACCTGAAGGTGGTGGACATGGTCCTTTCTCATCAGGGAGTCAAAAGGAAGGAACAAATTAATTTGACTACTAACAAAAGCTGTAGTTTATCGTAATCTTGGTACGTACTGGGAGTAGTGGTCAGTTGTCTACTCTCAACTATATCAGTTTCTCTAAGTTAGTAATGAAAGCAAGAAAATTGTTGGAGCAAACCAAATTGAGTGAAGTTTGCACCAACATTGCTCAGATTCTTCTAGATTAAGCAATGCAACAAAGAAGCCAAGGATGTAATCCAAGCATATTAACTGTATCTTGAGAGGATGGGTGGCATTTTTTGACATTCAATTATCATTAGTTTTTCACTTGAGTCTCTCAAGTGTATATTGAGAATGAAAGGTGTAGTCAAGTTTATATTAAGAATGAAGTAAAATAAAACAGACCTATAAGCTATAGGTCTGACATGACATAATAGTACACAGATACATAAGTTGCATGATCATATAACATATGAATCTTGTAACTAACATGAATAGCATTCAGCATGTCCTGCAACTATACATAGCTCACTGTAAAATGGTAATTTTCATAGCAGACCTAGATATAAAAAGGGCGGGGACAATGATGGTGGTGAAATTGGCAATTCTGATTCTGATGATAGTACTATTTGTCAAAATCGGACTTTTAACATACCACAATCTATAATGTTGTCAATGTGATTCAACTCACTATAGAAACCATCTACCCTATAGGAGGAGATTTGTATCACTCTTTCAAAAGATCCAATCTATGAGTTTTTAGTAACCGTTGCCTCATGAAATCTTGGTCCATGTTTAGACTAGCACCAAATGCAAGAAACAAACCACTATGTATTTGGTTGGTCACAAAGGCATTCTCCTTAACACAAAGAAAGTGTTTGCTAAAAAGCTTACTCATCTAATGTTGAAGGTGGGGACAACATCTACAAAGCGGGGAGCAAATGATGAGAATATATCATGATCCATTGGACTCCTTGGAAATATCTACATATTGTAAATTTCACCTTTTATAGTTGTCTTAGTAAACTACAAAATTTTACTATGCACGCATAGTTCACTACTTTCGTTTCAACTAGACCAAGGCATCTATATAGATGTCCAATTCACTAATTGGATATAAATTATACCATAGAGGTGTCTACATGCTCAATAAAAGGGAGGTTAACATCCACCTGACCTCTACATTGTAAATCTAAATAATCCACATTAATGAAGACTTTTCATGAACAGTTTTGACAATCACTTGTATTCATAGCCATCCACTTTTGGAAGATGGCATTTGGCTTTTTAAAATTCCAGATTTTAAAAATAAGATTGTATTACATATTAAAAATACAATCACATATTAAAAATAAGATTGTATTACATATTTTAGTAGTTTATTCTTCAAACTATCAGCTTTTTTTTTTTCAAGTTATGATTCACATATTCAACATATTAGATTTCTTGTTCACAAATTAATCTTTCTTCCAGATATAGAAGAGTATCAATGATCATATATGAAATACTAAGCAATAGTAGCATCACAAAATATATTAAAAAGATTTAAAATAAGCATTCAAGTTTTCCATTAAAATTAAGATTATAATTATGGTTAAAGTTAGGATTAGAAATAGGATTACAATTCCAATAAATAAAAGATTAAAGTTAAAATTAAATAAAAATAACTCTTCAAATAAAATCTAAATAAATAGTAAATTATTTCAAAAGATATCATTATTGATTTTTTTTTATAAAATTTATTTCATTTTATTTTAGAATTATTCTATTTTATATACTTAAAAATTATTCTAATTTGAACATGTATTCAATTTCACTCTATTAAATACAATTGCACATAGTGAGTCAAACTTGGAGTTAATGTCAAACCCCACAACTATAATCTTCATTATCCACATAACATTCAAATAAAGAGTCTATTGATATGAAAATGTTACTCACCTACTATGTAATGCCAACTCATCTTGTAGTACCCTTCCGTTTATGCTATGCTTTCTGTTGATACTTTCTCATGTTGTTAGACTTATGTTGTTTTGTTGGATATTTGGATCGCTGATTTTGAGCGATGATGGATTATTGTATGACATGATGATACTCTGTGTGATGTTTATTGTTTTCAGACTTGATGTGATTTAGTGTAGATGTTCATTTTCAGTTGATATTGCTATGCACATGTTTATGATGGACTAACAATATTTATTGAGTCAGTCTTCAGTGAGTGTATTGGTGTGGAGAACAGAATCGCATCACTCGCTTGCGAGTGCCCTGCGATATCTGTGACTTTCTCCGCACGGTGTGCCTGTTTACTGCTTTATATATATACATGCATGTACATTGTTTGCTTGGTTGCAGGATTTGCAGGTACATGACACTGACTCCACCTGTGTAATCAGGTCTGAGCGTGTCAAGACTCAACGGAATTGTTGAAAGGGAGATAGTAGTTAGGTTAATCCTAGTCCGGTCTTTAACCCTAGTCTTAGTACAATTTCAGTTTTCAGTTTTGAGTCGTAGGTTGTTATGTGTTTCTGTTGGTTAAATCGTTCTTGAAAAAGGTAAATTTGTTTATGTTTAATATTGGTTATTGTGTTTTATTTATTGTTATTAAAATTAATATTTAAATATAATTGAAATTTATTTATTTAATTATTTAATACATTAGTTAGTTTAATTAGTTAAATAGTTAATCTTTAAAAGGATTTAACTATTTAATTAAATAAATTAATTAATCAGATTAAATTATTAAATGCATAAATTATATTGTGTTTAAATAGATTAGAAAATTAGAAAATTAATTGAAATAATTTGCATGTGAATTAAATTGTGTTTGGAAATTTATTTTTAGTGTTTAAATTAAATAAATAAGTTAATTGCATGTGATTTAAAAATTAGAGTTTTAAAATTTAAATTTAAATTAATTAGATAAATTGCATGCAAAATTTGAATGGAAAAACTGCCGAGAGGTGGAGAAGATATTTTCTCAACAACCTCTCGACATGTGTGTGAGTGCCATAATTGCAAAAAGTTTGTTGAAAACTTTCACGGAGGTTATTGAGGATCTCGGGGATTTTGCACGGGGTTATTCTGTTGCCTCGGGGATATTTTCTGGACATTGGCAAAATTATTCTTCTCTGTGTAAAATTTTGGAACTCTTAAGATTTGTTACCTCTCTGGGGTTGTTATATCTTTGTGGAATTTATCTTGCTTGGGAGATTTGTTGGTTGGATCACGGGATTTTCTTGAAGAGCTACAGGGATTTACTTTCTACAGGCAAAAGGGTTACTTTCTTCAAGGCAGCTATTTATCCAGGTATTTTTCTTGTGTTGTTGATTTTCTTTGTGACCTATTTGTAAAGAAAATCTTTTTGATGAGATTTCATCTTCTGGGTATATGATCTTGGAAAATCTTTCTATAAATAATTAATTGCCTGTTAAAATTGGTTTTGAATAAAACTTATTTTTGTTAAATTTTGGAAAAATCCTATTGGATTAAAATTTTAGAGAACGGAGAAAATTACCCTGTACAGAAATAATTTTTCCCAAAATTTGTAGAAATTATTTTACCAGAAAATTATTCTCTGTATTATTGAAATACCTTGATAATTTGTGTTATTTTCTTTTAAAATAGTGTGATTATAATTGAGAAAATTATATAGAAGAAAATTATTATTATTAAAAAATCGCCGTACCGAAATAAAATTCCGCCGGCGAAATTTTCGTTTAAAATTTCCATATGAACAAATTTCTGTGTATTAAATATTGTTATTGTTAAAATTCATTTTTTTTTATACAGTTTTAAATTTTATATGTTTTAAAAAAAAATTGAATTTTAATGGGGAGGGCCGAAACCCTCCCCATAGGTGTCTGTGCTGGGCGCAGCCTGGCTGCTACAGTAGTCGATTACTGCTGACGCAGCCTGGCAAGGCTGCGTACCAGCAGCCGGCCTGCCATAGTGATGGAAGGCAGATTAATCCGTAGCCCTTCCATTACAAAACTTTGTTTGCTTTAAATGAAATTTGTAAGATTTGGTTGTAAAATAAAGTTCGCGATTTTATGTAGAATTCGGAATTTTGTTTAAATATATTTAATTTATAATATTTTCATTTATTTGTTTATATATATATATATATAACATATGTATATATGATATGATATTAATATTTATATTAATATATATATATATATATATATATATATATTTGGAAATATAATAGAAGTAAATATGTGTTAATTGAATAGAATATATTTTAGTGAAATTGTGAAAATCAGAGAAAATAGATTTAATTGATATGGTTAATTTTCTTGAGTTTCTTATTTTGAAAATATATATATTGTTATCAAACTGATATATATGGATTTAGCGTATCCAAATGGTAGAAGATTATATCCAATTGTTCAAAATTGTTGTATTACTTCTGTGATTGGGCAAGTCGGGAAAGTATCTAACTGTTCAAGTCTTCCAGAGTAAAATTGGGTAAATTGGGGGTATGATTGTTTTCAAAGTTTTCTTTATCGATTTGGGTTTGTGCAAGGGTTAAACATGGTTTTGGTATTGTTATGATTTATTTATCATTGTGTGATGTAAAATTTTGTATATGGTAAACCCTAGTCAGGAAAACTTAGAAACCTTGTTATATTTAGGGGAGTGGCTAGTCGTAAGGGCCGACACACAAAGTGGTGTCAGGGTAACTTACGATTAGTTAAGTAAGTCAGTGAAAATTAAATAACACAGTAGATAGTTTAAAACATGTAATAAGATGTTAATGCCTCGCTTATGATTCATAAGCTACTACAGTTATGAGTATAAGTCGAGAAGGCCTGGAACGGCAAATCGTTGTCTCGTTTCCTTATGAGACATTCGATTCCGCATCTGTATGCAATAGGGGCCGGGTTGCGTAAGAGGTTACCAGGGTAACCCAAGGATTGGGGGCCGGGACCTAGGAAGAAACACCAGGGTAACCATTGCATCGTTGTGATGACACTCCACCTAGAATAACATTTAAACCTTATAATTGTGTATCAAATCAAATGTCAAATCTGGAAGCAATGTAACCTATAGTTGTAAGTACTAGTGTCTAGGGTTAGTAGATTTGGTCTAGGTAGCCTTATTACTATCTCCTAGCACGGGGGGTGGACCTACGGGTACCACATGGTTGGGTGGAACGTGCACCTTACTCTGTTGGGTCCCCAGTATGATCGTTGCATAGAGCGCTTCATGGATGGAGAGCTCGCACATGGATTCCTTCTATTTCTTCATCATTGTATATTGTAAAACTTGAAATGTAAAATTATCCCTCAATTGTATAAGAGGTGATCTTTTGTAAAATTGAAACTGTTATTTGAATTATCTCATCAGATGGATGAGCAATGTAATATTTTATCAATGCAATGTATGGAAAAAAGATTGGTATTTTACTATGTTATCTTGAATGGAAATTTAATATTATGCAATGTTATCTTATGTTATGATTTAATTGGGAGCAATGCGAAGTACTTAAGTCGCTAAAGGAAAACTCAAAGTAGTGAAACGTCGTTGTAACCTAAGAATATATGCAACTAAGTTACATAATATTAATACTTTAAAAAAAAAATTATTACACTTTTAAATCACCTTTGCAACATTCTTAGGTTATTTAGACGGGGCATTACACATCTATCAACTATAAACACATTCTTAATCTACCTCTAAATCAACAATAGATACTTTTATTACAATACTAAAAAAAAAAAATACATGGCACTTGTTTAATTTTATATTGAAGTTGATATAACACATTCTTGACCTGCCTCTAAATCAAAAACAAATACTTTTATTACAATATTACAAAGAAAAATAAATGACACTTGTTTAATTTTATATTTAAATATATGATAAAGATTCTAATTGATGTAAGTCATAAATGCTTAATTTAAACTTTTTGAATGTACATAACTTTAACCTTCCAAGGTCAAGGTAACTTAAAAACTGAATTAGATTGAAACTATAATCTAAGATCAAAGCAATCTAGGGGAGAGGGGCCTATAGTGGAGCACCCTAACTTCACGTTTCTCAAAATTCTATGTGGAAATTTCAAATCACTTCCAATTTTGTACAACCATTTATTTGGCAACTCGCATGCTTCTATATTTCGTTTTAGGGCCACATCATCAAATATGATGCCACATCAACATGCTTTTTGTTAAGGTATCCAAAAAGGCCCCAAAAAAAAGCAAGACCGATAGTGGTGCACTAAGTCATGTTTTATTGGTGTGCTGATGTGTCATCACATGATTTGTTAGTTTATGTACTTTATGGATAAAAAGTGTTTTGCAATTGGATATTAAGGTGCTCCACTATGAGGCCTACTAAGGACTACTTCTATCCCCACTATTGGACCCCACTCCACTCTAGGCCCCTCTCCCCTAAACAATATTCATTCTTACTAGCTCAAAAGAACACTAACCTAAAAACTACATAATTTTGATTAAAACAGAAGTAAAGTTTGAAAGTTGACTCATTGTTAGTAATGGGATCCTCTCACAAGAATACCATAGTCTCATGATAAAATCTTTGAATATTAATCATGGTGTTATTAATTACATCAACACTATATAATTATGTTCTTTATGATAAAATCATTGAATATATTTACTGTTTGCCATTTTCCATCTATTAGATTTTGTATTCTCTTGTGATGTAACCATGATTCTTTAGATTTCCATATTTCTATGCTTGTAAGCTTTTCTTTATTTTTCATTGTATAAGTATAGAAAACTATTTTTTGTTATTGAAGCAATCCCTATGAGGTGCATGATGTAATTTGATTCTAAATTTATGTAAGTATTGTTGCAATCTTTGCTAATGTCAAATTTAAACATTATAGAATTATAAATAGAATTGTAAATGTTATGGTTATCATGAAAATTTTTGTGCACTCCCATTCATACATGTATGGTTTAAAAGACTCAAAATGTAAAAAAGAGAACTCAAGAGAACTCTTTAATAAAACACCTTCAAATTTCTAGGTAGCTATATAATTCTATCGGCGTATTCCTTGCACCTCCTCCTGGTGCAAGTACTAGTATTAAATTAAAAATATTAAACAATAATGATTCCCCATTAGATTATAACGATACGTGTACCTCTTAAACTCTAAATAAATAATGGATATCTATAATAATAGTAAGACACAAAGTGACATGTCATGATCATATGTTCTAAAAATTTAAACTATCTAAGAATTATTTAATTTTATTATTTTTACAATTTTTTTCATTTACCTAGAATTATTTATTTATTTTTTAAAACATTAAAACCTTCTATTTAAATGGTTTTTTTTATAAAATAACTCTTAAGTAAATAAACATAAATTAATGTCAATTTTCTAAAAACATGTAATTGATCACCTACCTAATGATTTCCCATGGATAAATTAATTCGTCTAATTATCCAAGAATGAATTTATTATTAATCATAATATTAAATATGTCAAATATTCCAACAAGTTCATGTGTTCCTTAATATCTTCCCTTTTTAGTTATTTGGTTAATATAATAAGAAATTTTTTGACATTTCTCTTCACATGTCTCCAATTAACACTTGGATTCCATAATCTTATGGAATGATAAGTTTGAATTATTTCACCTTTCTAGTCATTTGTACCATTATGCTAACAAATCAAACATGATAAAGCATGAAGTAAAAAGTATCTAATAACATGCATATAGTCAAAGCTCTTAGGTCCCTCTATTGAACTAGAGATGACTTTAAATTATTGAAACTCGTAGCTCCTTTTCTATACTCTTCCATGCTTTGTTTATTATCCCTTTCTTGTAGATCTAAAATTGTTCTTCTTTCTTTTGTTCATGCTCCATAATTTTTGCTAAGACCCTTTATTACAGGTTTGAATCTAGTATACCCATAATTTTTTGGTTCCATGATCTATTTTTCTATCCCTTTAGCAAATTTATCTAACTCTTCTTTTGGAATTATCTCATTTTTTCTTTGATATTTGTGGCTTAACTCACAAGGTCCCTTACAAAAGAAGAAAAATCTATTTCTTCTCAAATTATTTCTAGTGTTTGTATTCATCTTCTTTGCAATAATTGGTAGTGTGGTCCTCTAGTGGATGTATGATGTCCCTTCTTATGTGATTCTTCCTTTCAGTTGTTCAAATATGGTGTTTTAGAAATTATTTATATGTCAATACTAGTTGTGGATTTTCCATTTTTGTATTTTTCCACCCTTTATTTTTATCCATTTCAAGTAGTTTGAGAAAGAAAATTCTATATATTTTTGAAATGACGATTTCCTTCAAATATTTTGATAGATTCTAGTAACTTACAAACCTTAAAGTAATTTCTTCTACTGATGATCTCAATGTAATTCCTTGAAGTGTAGAAAGATAATCTCTCTTTGAATCCCTCTAGGTAGAGTTTCATATATATTGAAGTTAGCAACAAGATATGATAAATCCATGATTTATAGGATGACAGGATCACAAATTTGAAACCATTGCAATAACCCTAATGATTATTTTATGTAAAAAAAATAAAAAAATATTTTAATTATAACTTGTAAAAACGCATAATTCTTTACAACTTATACATCAACATTCATAACCCAAAATGAATAATTGTGTTAGTGAAGAAAGATAAAATTTAGAAATTTTCTTACTATTTCAATGAATTATAAGATTACATCAAAATACTTTGTAATAATGGTAGGGATAATAGTTACAATAATAACAAAAAAAATGTAACAACATTGTTGGAACCCATAATAACTACAAATTATACAAACTTTATTTAGCTATGATTTACCAAGAGGAAAATTCATTAATGACCTTAGAATGAGACCATTCTATAGGCGTAAAGGGGTTTCATCTTGGGTGAAGCCACAATAGTGGTTTACAATTCAAGTGAGGAAGGAAAACTCACAAAAAATGACCCCATGACAAAAATCTTAATTTTAGGGGTTCGTACAAACCTACTGGTTCAACCAAACCCATTTGATGCTTTCCCGCTCAAAAATCAAAGAAAACCCCTTATATAAGGAGGGTTTGAGCAAATCTTGGTTCGAACGAACCTCTAGGGGTTTGCTCGAACCCCTAGGGGTTCATTCAAACCCCCCTCACCCCTCATCCCCCTCCTAAGACACAAAAAAAATCTACTTTTTTACACTTCAGAGCTTGAGTTGAGGATGAAAATGGAGGATTCTTCACAAACCCAACTAGAATTAGGTAGTCCTCGGAACGTGCTATCCAACGAATATTATTTTAATATGTTTTGGTTTTATTATGTATTTGTTTTTTTAGTTTTATTAAATATAGGTTTTTCACCAAAAATGAAGGTTTATGTTCTGCACATGTGGAAAAATAGCAGATTATCAATTATTATTTTTTAAATATGAGTGCACTAGATATTGAAGTCCTTGATCCAACAACAAAAATGAATTTTGATATATACAAAAAAAGTTATTATATGGTCGCGCTATGTCTGAATTGTAATTGGTTTGACTTTGAAACTTGATTAAAGAAAAAATATTCAATAAAAAACTATCTAACCAAGTGGAAGCACTAGATATCAAAGTTACAAATCTAAATTCGAAAGAATTAGAATTTTATCCTTCATGGAAAAAAAATTATGCGTTATATGGTGTGCATCACTTTTTAAAAATGTTGTTTTCTGAAAAAAACCAATTTTCGTGGGAGGTGGAAAAAAAGTGCAATCTGATTCAAAAAAATTTGAAAAAAATATTTTTAGAATCTATAGACAAAATTTGACGAGACTCTAGTTTGCATCATCTTCAAATTCCTCACAGTTTAGCCCCTATAGATGCCCGAATGTGAAGATTTAGTTTAAAATAATAATTTCAGTGCCCAATTTGGCCAAAAATTGTAAACCACTATTGTGGGATCACCCTCCTCCAATTCTCAAAACCGAAGGGCTTCATTTTATGACCTCCAGTAGATCTAAGGGTTTCTATCCTCAATTTTGGTTGCTTGAGCATGTGTTCAGAATAATTTTGCAAGTTTTTTTGTGTAGAATATGAATAATAATCTTCAATTGGATGTTTTCACTCTTGATATCCTTCCAATTAATGATCTTGGTATATGATTTTTCCAAAATAACAACTAATATTATATAAGGAACAAGGTAGTACATGATGCAACCACCACATTAATGGAAACATCTAGCTATATTCCACCTCTAGCATTGTGAGTTTATGTGAAATCATTACCTTGTTATTTAAAACTTTTTTTTTTTTACAGGGAAAACCCTTATGCAATAGCTTCAACATTAAAATTGGCCATTAATGGCACTCTAGGGTGTGCAACAAGGAATACGAGAGTAAATAGTGTGAAAAGGTGAAAATATCAAAAATTTTAGGTTGGGAAAAACTTAAATCTCATGCCACATATTGAGGGTTAATGTTTGCGAGTATAGCACCCTAAATACCCAAATTATAAGAAGATACCCAAAATTTTGATCTAATTGAGGTGACATAGTTTAATATGTTGGGGATTAAAGTTTGGGGGTACCATGTATATGGTACTTGAGTTAGATAAAGGTTGAAGATCCAATATTGAAAGGTAATTTGATGTAAGTGTTGGGGAGTTGGGGTTTATGCTAAAGGCATATTGGTAAGGAATAACACAAAAATATGATAAAACTAAGTAAAAGTGGGGGGATTGGAAGAAAATGATGTTGGGAAGGAGAACTAAAAAAAATAGTGGGGACAAAGGAAACAAATAAACTTAGAAGGAAATTCATGCCATAGTGGGAAAGTCTGATATCTCAATAGGAATAAAGGAAACAATGAAGTCATGTAGAAAGACATACTAGGATAGGGACATCTTAACTTTTGATAGGAATAAGGATTAACAAAATTTTGGTCAAAAAGACATGCTAGGATGAGAAAGTTTAATGTTTTGATGAGAATATAAAGGAAAGGGCGGAGTTTGAGTATGATATGATAGGATGAAAATATATGAAACTTTAAAAACTTGCACACTTAGAAAATTGAACACACCTACACACTTAGAAAAAGTTGAACTTAATGGACACATGGGAGATGAAGAGGGAGAAAATATATGCAAACTTTGATAGAGGTAGACATTATAAACAAGAAATAATAATTTTCTCTATAAACATAAATTAATGGAAAGTGAGATATTATATTATTTAACTTTTGTTTTAAAAAATTAAAATCTTCTAAGTATTTTTTTTTTTTTTATAAAATAACTCTCAAGTAAATAAAAAACTTAGATAGTTTTAACATTTTAAACATTTAATTGTGTTTCAATTTTTATATATGATTATATGACATATAAAATAACTCTAAAGTAAATAAAAACTAAATAATTCTTAGATAGTTCTAATTTTTAAATATTTAGTTGTCTTTCAATTTTTATATATGGCATGACATGACATGCTGTGTCTTACTACTATTGTGGATATCCATTATTTATTTAAAGTTTGAAAGATACAAGTATAATTATAATCTAATGGAGGGATCATTATTGTTTAATATTTTAAATCTAATAAATTCAAATAATTTTTTTTATGAATGAAGAAAAAAGAAAGAAAATAATATTAAATTTGAATATTATAAATTTGCCTACGTTCATCAAGATGAGACTACAGAAATATTTTTTCCATTGAATGTTTTATGAATTATAATATTTTGAATTTTTTTATATTTTTATGTTGTAATATGTTAGAAATTATAATTCATTCTAAAGTACTAATCATTGTTGTTATTTTATTTTCTTGAGAGTTTTTTTATAAGATTTCAAATTTAAAAAATAACTATAAATAGAAATAACTCTTTGATTAAATAAAGTAAAAAAATCCTAAATAGTTGTAAAGTAAAAAATAAATTTTAGGGAGATAAAAATAAAGTATAATGTATATTATTGTATCAACAATTTTAATTAGTATATTTATATTATTTTAAAAATAGAATAATAATATTATAAAAATATATTATATAACTATTGTCATGAAATCATTGTGTACATTAAAAACAAACATAACAAAAATATATTTAAAAAAATAAAAAATAAAAATAATTCAAGAAAAATTTATTGTATAAAATTTGTTTCAAAATCTTTCATTATATATATTTGTTATTATTATTTTCAAGACTTGTTTCATTATTTTTCATTATGTATTTATTATCAAATATTTTTTAATTAATTATTTAAAAATTTATATTATTTAAACACCCTTATTATAGGGCATCTCTAATTAAACTCCCATACAACTAAATCATCTCCTACGAATAAGCGCACATAGTATGGTTTTAAAATGTTGTGCAATATCTTTCCTTTGGCATGTATTCGACGGAGTAAAGAAAAAACATAACTTTTTAATGTGAAAACGGAGATAAAAAAAGTTAACTGAACAAAAATCTCTCAAAAAGCGGATAAAGTACGAGAATGCCAGGTGAATGGGCCCGACCACCTAAGGAGTGTACCCTTAGAGTGTGTTGGATGCCCAACCATTTGAAATGACCACTTTTGACCTTTGTGAACATATCACATTCTCTCGTGTTTATCGTAACTAACCAAAAGCCATAACAATAGCCATAAGCTCTTAAAGCACATTCAAAGAAACCCAAAAAAGGTTATTGAAATTTGATATAGCATTTAGGAGCTTAGACTACATGAAGTTAGCTATAATGGCTACTAGTACCCTTCCCCTATAATGATTTTACTTTTCCAAAGATTTTCCATGTAATGAAGCTTGATAGACTCAAGGGTTAGATATTGAATTCCACTAATCAAGATCTTAGATATAAATTCTTGACCATTAATCTCTAGATTTTCAAGGCATTACTAGTATGAGAGATGAAACAACAATATGAAATGTGTTAGAAGATATTATATCATAGCAACCATCCTTTTGGCATGATATGCTGGAAACATGAACTCTTTCCTTGAGTGGAGAAGAATGATGAAAATAATATATAATAGACCTCTTGCTTGTACCACTTATTTTTAAAGCCCTTCAATTCTCAATTTAGAACCTTTGACATACTATCTAGAGAAATAGAGGATGTGGAGCTGAAAGAACCATCTTTAGTTTGTAGTGAACTCTTCGAACTTGGTGCAAAAAGAATTGAATTCTTTTGGTTAGAAGAGCTGGTGAGTAGACTTCCAAAATTTGAGATATTTGTCGTGAAACATTTGTCTATTAGATCGCCCATGACATATTTAAGTCAAGAAAAATTTCTTGGTGATTCCATTGACAAAATTGGTGACCCACAAAAATCTCTCTTCAAAAATTTCAAAAATTTCAAGACATGTATCTAGGGCACTTTCACCATCAAGCAACCTTAACAAGAGAGAATTAGAGACTACCAAATAGATTGCTAATTGATAGAAGAAGAGTTTAAAAGTCCAAGCCTTTTCAATTTCAACAACCTAAAAACACTTCATAACTAATCCAATCCTTTGATGAAAGGTTTCCAAACTTCATTACCCTCTAATGTTTTAATAATCCATTTAGCACACAAAACATACTTTGTCTAGAATGAAAAGCAAACATAGACCTCCGCATTCATGAAGTAGACAAAAAATCTCAAGCCACACAATGGAAGCATTAATGCCCTTTATTTCCAGAAATTTTTTGACTATTTTTTAAAAAACCAACAAAAGAACCTATTAATTAAAAAATAGATCTGTGATCTACTTATATTACTTATTATATTAATTAAAATTAATTAAAAAATATGTTTATTTATTTTAAAGTTTATTATTAAGACATAAAATGGTTAAAGTTCATGGAAGATCAATGTTGAAGAAATAATCGAAGGTGAGCATTAAAACAAACTTGTGATGAGAGAGAGTTAAACAAATATTATACCTTTTCTAGTGTAAAGCCATGATTTGTAGGCGATTAGTGCCGAGTTCGAATCGTGCCTACTCCCAGCTTTCAATTAGAAAATTTAAAAATAAAAATAATCAGGTAATCTGGTTGGGCGCCTCCTTATGACAATTTAAGAAATAATTATCTCACATCAACGAACAGCGACGGTGTACGCCTTCGCAGCTTTGGGCGGCGCATCGGCTCTGCAGTAATTCCTCTTCCCCACAAATAAGCCGCCTGTGGTGCAGGCATGATCAGAAGGAAAGCGGTGCTTCATACACGTCTTCTGCCCGCACGATTTACATGAATATGTATTCTGAAACGACATAATTTCTTTGCACCGTTTTACAGGGCACACGGCAGCCTTTTTCGATTTGGCCGGGTCGCACCTGTGCCTTCGCAGCGCCACGGAATCCTCCTCTTTAAACGCTTTCTCCACCGAGGTCTTACACGTCGGGCAGATGACCACCACACGGTCGCGCATGTTCGCATTAGGGCAACTGTGCCGCGTAAAACTGCTGTGCTCAGCGCAGAAGACGCCGTCGCAGGCGCCGCAGCGGAAAGGCAGGAAATCGAGTTGACGGCATGTTTTTTCCTCGCAATGCTTCCCTAGATCAGGAAATAATGGCGTTCCTCCTTCCATTTCTTTAAACACAAATTTCAGGTTTTCTCTGAATCGATGAATTCTTTCTTGAAGATGACTACAAATTGTTCGGCTCACATGAATATATAGAGAGGACATTTGGAATTCTATTTTGGGATGTGTTTCTTGGGTTGCAAGCAAAGAGGGTCTTTCTGGAAAGCGCTAGAAACCTCGATAGGCACTAGACCGCTTCGACCCCGCGTTTTGGAGAGAGCGGCGGAGTTTCGTTTGACATTGTTTTCGCGGTGAGATGAGAAGGTAGATCATGTTTTAAAGAGATTAGGAATATAAATTATTCAATATATTAAAAGTGGTTCTTTGTATTTTTTTGTTTTGTTTGGAGATGATATATTAAGAAAAAACAAGAGTTTTTTTAATCAAGATTTATAGAAGGTAAAAATTGATATCATTTAGGGATAATATGGGTAGTATCTATCTTTGGTGTTTCAAGTAATGTAACTTTTATTTTTGTTCTTGAGTCTTATAAATTTTTTGGTTTCATGGATGTTATTAGAAGTATTCATTCATTCATTCAAGTGTATAAAATGTTGCAAATGTTGTCATATGTTATTGGTGTGTTTTTATATGTGAACTTTCAAACTCAAAAACTTGTTAGAAAAGTTGTCTCATATTATATGTAGAGTTTCTCAAATGGGCTTTCAACCTTAAAATATTGAAAAAGTTACCTCATTCCACCAATAAACGTTTCTATGTGGACTTTTGATTTCAAAAAAAGGTCAAAAAAATTATCTCACATAAAAGAATACTAGCAATTGCACTTTGGTGTGCAATGGGTATGTCGATGGGTTTTTTGTTAATTTAGAATTTTTATGGATAGAGCTTAGTATTTAACATTAAGTATAGTAGAATGTAATTATGTCGAAGACCTCTCCCTACTTGAGCTTGAGAAGCTCATTTTGCCTATCGATAGTGCAGAGTTGTTCTCAGGGTAGGTAAGAAGGTTGAATGCATGTCAGTCATTATCATTTTTCACTTTTTTTGTTGCTTTCCCCATCACTATCCGTTTTGGATTTCGTTTATTGTGGGTAGATTGAAGCAACAACTGTATTTGAAAACATAGCATATCAAATCTCAATGCTATTGCGTGGCACTGCACATGGTACTGTGCACTACTTGTTTTAATTTTTAGTTCGTCTAGCAAGATAAGAGGGGGTCCTTACTTAGGGTTTGAGAAAAACATTTATTGTTAAAATCCTATATAAATTCATTTAGTGTCCTACCCATTTCAGTTCCACACATTCATTTTTGCTCGCACGCCGCTTCAGAGATTTGTATTTGTTGTTTGGAGCAAGTCAGAAGGCATATCAAATTCGACACGCTTCGCCTGGTATGCACTTTGTACTCTTTCTCTCTTAGCTTTATAGTTATCTTCCCTTTTCCTTCATAGAAATGTAGAATCAGAGGATGCCACATTCCAAAACCCTTGTTTTGTTTCTTTCATTTTCTTTTTTCTTTTTAATTTTGTTTATGTTCTTTTTGGCAGTTTAGGGTTTTCAGTGATGTTTTTTCCTTCTACCCTCTTCCTTTTTCTTTGTTCTTTGTTTTGTTTCGTTTTTGTTGATGCCAGGTTGTTCTTTGTTTTTGCTGAAAGTTAAATCTTGAGTGATGTAGAACTACACTTTTAAGATTTGTGAACATGGAATGCTTCTACCTTGCACGAGAACCATTGTGTAATGAGGGTGTTTTGAACTTGCTTAGAAGAATATCCTCCGTCATCATTACACCAAATTTCATCAAATGTGAATTATATTCTTGATTAAAGAAACCAAGCCACATCTCAGAGTGATCCAAGAGGATCCAAAAACCTCAAAAAATATCACAGTCTCAAAATCTCTCAAAACTAACATCATTGGATAGAACTCGCTGACACGATCTTGACACAACCTGAATTACGCCAAAAGGAGGTTGTATGCAAGAGTTATGCTTGGTCAAATGTTCAGTCAAACAGGTGAATCAAGTGTTCAAAAAGGTGAAAAATTAATTATCTCAAATCCAAGCAAAAATGACACCAAGTCGTAGTGCTCGTCGTGCTGATTTTAGAACTATCTTCGGTTTCAAAAATGGAGTCCGTATGAGAAAAATAGAGCCAGTCAAAGTTTTAGTCAAAATGATGATGGCAGCATGTGACATGGCAGTTGACTAGATGGTGATGTGGAAATTGCAAGTGATGTGGCAAAAATCTCACAAAATTCACGTACCATACTTTATTTTTTAAAATAAAGTGTGGAGGTTTATTTTATCTCACAAAAATCCATCAGATTTTGTGGGATCCCAACTAGATTTGGTGGGATCCAAATCTCCTAAAAATCAACTAAATTAACTCATAATAAAAATAAAAAAACCTCCTAAAATAACATTAAATTGTTATTTTAATTTTAAACTAAACCCCCTAAACTAAAATAGCCCGTGAATATAATAAGACAAGGGCTTAAAAACAAATTCCAAATGTTTTATTAAGGGGTTGTTTATTGTTTTATTTTTAATGGGGAAGTTATTGTTTTTTTATAAATAGGTTAGTGTGTTTTTTGTAAGGCTTATAATTATAAAAGCCAAAGGAGGGGGGTTAATTTGTTATTTTATTTATTATGGTGGTTTTTAACCCCATATGCAAAATTTATGTATAAAAGAAGGTGATGTGATAGAGTCTTTATGCATTTTTGTGGGGAAATAATTCAGATGTGTTTTTGAGAGAAAATTTTATACTCTTTTGAGGAAAATTTGGGAGAGAAATTACAAGGTGTTGTTACACAGAGAATTGTAAAATTGTAAAGAGAGAGATTGTGAGTGATTAAAGCTTGGATATTGTAAGAAGGCTATTGAAGCTTGGTGATATCAATAAAGCGGTCCAATGTTGAGAAGTGGACCTGGAGACGTAGCTCAAATTGAGCGAACTTCGTTATCAAACTATTTGTGTCTGTCTTCCATCTCTTTCTTGTTCTCTCATTTATTTTGGTGTTATGTTCTCTCATGAATGTTATTATAGATAACTGATTTAAAGTGTTTGAAAGCATTACTCAGTTTCATAATTTCAACGGTTAAGATACATAATCATGCATTGTTGTTGGATCAGGAATTAAATCTGTAATTGGATTAAGTTTTGGGAAACTTTAATGTCCTAGTTTACAAATCACAGAGCATGGAGGGACTGGTAGCTATAGCAATAGAATCCCCACTATACTGAGCATAGTCATTGGTAGGTCTTAGGTTCACAAATCTTATATGTGGAAAATATCCTTGTTGGCTTGTAGAAATAATGGTCTTTAAATTGGTTCAGTAAAATATTTAAATAATAATATATATATTTTTTGATGGATTAAGTTTTTTTGGTTTCTTACTAATTTCAGAAATTAGGAACCAGATCGCTCATGGTCATAGGTGATACTGCTTTTTCTTCTCACTTAGTATACATGCCTTAAATGGCTAATTTGAGTAGGCAATCCTGACACACATTTTTAACTGACAGAGGAGCCCTTGTGATGGTGTGCAAGTAGGAGAAATTGAAGTTCACACCCAATTACTCCCAGAAGACAAGCTGAGATTTATTGGAGAGCTAAAGCAGGAGGGCATGGCTACCATGGTGGGTGATGGAATTAATGATGCACCGACATTAGTAGCAGCAGATGTGGGGATACCTATGGGTATGGAAAGCTCTGTGGTAGCCATGGAATCTGCAGACAGAGCTCAAATGTCTAATGATAAAGGAAGATTGTTGGTGCAGTGAAAATAGGGCGAAGATCAGTGAGGAAAATATGTACATAAATGTTGCAATCTCCCTATTGACTAAGGTAGCCTTGGTGGTGCTTACTTTCATGGGTTGTATCTACTTGTGGATGGTTGTGCTAGCAGACATAGGCACTTTCTTGATTGTAACAGTCCACAACATGCTTCTCCTGAAAGGAGAGAAAGGTGGTCATGCTCATCATCATCATCATGATGGGTGTTGCAATGACTCAAATGTGAATGGACATGGAAATCATTTGCACTATCATGATCATGGTATTTGCAAAGAAAACTTATGAGCACAATCACAATCATAATCATAACCAAAACCACGATCATGATCATTAACATCATCATGACCATAACCATAATCATAGTTATGGCCATGAACATGAGCATGAGCATGAACACGAGCATTATTTTGATGTGGTGAAATGTAATGTGTGCATCCGTCATGTAGTAATTTACATAGAGTGTGTCTGCCTCAAGTCCAGAAATCGGGCATGTTGCACTAATGAATATTGATTGTTATCCACCCAAACAATACTAGCAGAATGTGCGATTAAAGTCTTCCTCTATATTAATTAGATTCTTCCTCTATATCAATTAAATTCCTCGTGTATAACAAGGTCCAATTTAGCCTAACATAGTTGATATTGGATAATTATAGATTGAGATTTTAGATTCATCTTTTATATATCAATTAAATTCCTCATGTATAACAACGTCCAATTTAGCCTAACATAGTTGATATTGGATAATTATAGATTGAGATTTCATATTCATCCTTGACTTTTGGTTTTCTGTCATTGTCTTTTCTTTTGTCTCAAGATAATGGAGACTACAAAAGTGAGTAGGTTCCTACTCATGGAGGTGTCGATGAAGAAAGAAAGATTTATGACTACAGGAGATGGAAATGTAAATACTTAGGATCATTAAAAAACTTGGTCCATGTGATTATTTAATGATAGATTTGTTAATTTAAGGATGTTGATCATCCAAGTCTCTAGGAATTTTTCTTTTACATTGAAATTTTGGCTTCAACTTCTTCTGTCTCAAGGATTTGGATTACCATCTCTTGTTTTTGCATAGGATGGAATTTTTGACAAGTCAGTTTGATTAAAAATTAATAGAACACTATAGTCATGGGAATAATAAAAACAAAATGGAACTAGGTTTCAGGTATACCTTTGACAATTTTTTGTCACTGGCGGAGTTTACAACAGTAGTTTCAACAATGCCTTTGTATTGCTGGACTTTTAACGTTGTAACACTAAGATATATATATTATAAATCATATTTTATTCAACAATTGTCATTAACATTTATGATATCAGCTGTGTGACTTTTTTTCAATTATGTATTTAATTTTGTACATTTTGTGTAAATTATGTACTTTTAAAAAAATTATTTGTAATATATATAACCATCTATCTACTATCCTCAAAATATATGTTTTCTTTGCCATCCCTAAAAAACGTCCTAGATACTTGGAGAAATAATGATGTATTTTAGGTTATCTAAAACTACATGAAAGTTCATGTTGCTTTTGCCTCTTCTAGATCCTCCATAAATGCTCTTATATCTCACTTTCAATAGAGGAAAACAAAGATTACTAAGTTGAACCAAATACCAAAGGATCAATAGAGACTTTCTCTAGACACGAGGATCATCAAATACTATCCCTTGAGTGCATAGGCCAACAAAAGATAGTTTGGAATCATTGGAGAAGTATATAGCCACAATTGTCTTGCATTCTTATAATACCAAACTATTTGTTGGTTGAAATAAAAGATCAAAGCTAATGATGACAATTGAGGTAATCCTAATTGTGAGAGTTGAGGTAATCCTATTTGTTGGTCGAAATAAAAGACCAAATCTAATGACAACAACTCTCAATTGAGATTGGAAGTTTGTCTTTTGTTTCCAGGTGTATTTATCAAAGTATAATTGGAACCAAAAAGAAGTATAACCGTAAGTTATTGAGCTATTTTAAAATATGAGAATGTGGATCTTAAGTGTACATGATTTAATTGAAGACTAATATAAGGAGACAATTTTGACATTAATTTTTTTAAAGGAAATTGTGTGTTTCTTAATCAATGTGCTATGCATTCATGATGCATATTTTGTAATTTGTATTTTTAATTTGAAAAGTGTGCAATACAAGCCTCTTATGTGATGGATTTGCATGATACATTGCATTTTTGTGGAGTTACTACATAACATGCGTAGAGACCAACATGACAGTTTTTAATCCGCTACACACTCCTTGCAATGGTGTTGGTACCTTAATTTTACAAAACTTAGGAAAAATGGCATTTGAGGGAAAATGACCAGAACTTTGATTTTCATGAACTTTGCAAGGTGTTTAAGAGTGTTAATTAATATATTAGGAGCTACAATGGTGGTATCTACTAAGTATTTAAAATGAAAGTGCGGAGGGGGCATGAAGAATTTACTACCTTATTTTCACTCCTTTATCTTTAGACATGTCTTCTCTCTATCCATCTATCTCTCTCCCCCTCTCCCTTTATTTCAATATCTCTGTTTCTCTATCTCTATATCTCCATATTTCTTCTTCCATATCTCCCTCTATCTCTATCTCATTATCTCTGATCATAGCTCTCCCTCTATCTACAACTATATTGTCGTGTCACTCTTTGAGCTTTTGAAGATCTTTTTCACCATCAACGATTGGAAAGCATGGAGGAGCCTAGCAAGGTTGTCCATCTATCGACAACCGTTGATTGCTTCAGGAGGCAAGTAGGTCGCGTTTAATGTCGATGGCAGTTGTGCACTCTCTACTACACATTAACTCTCCTTTGTTGCCTTCCTTCCTCTCCATTCATTCACCCGTAGATGGGAGTTCATGTCCAAAATATCTACCTTTCAAGAATAGATCAAAAGTTTCCCTAATTGACCTTCCACAACTCCTCGGCGTACCCATTGCACACCAAGGTGCGATTACTAGTTGTAAAATGCTTTGAACTAAAAAGAAAAACAATTTAAAATAAATATTTGTTTTGTTTACGAAGATGGAATAAAAGTGCTTATGGTATAAATACCATAAGCTGATATGGCAAAGGCTATAGAGGCAACAATTTCTACGGGGGCATCCATGCATGGCATGGATGTTGCCTCCCTCATTTCTCTCGCCCTCGTGCAACACAAACCTGTCCTCCCTGTCCTCCTGCAACTAACAGTTTCATGCTCTAGTTTTGGGGTTTGTGTCGCCGCCCATCTCTATAATATATAATATTAAAATTATATAAGTTACGGTGCTGGAAACTTTTACAGTTTTTTTTTAATTTTAATTTTTTTTTTTAACATTTCTATTTATATTATTTATTATAATTTTTATATACATAGAATTAACATTTTTATTTATATTAAATTTTAAAAACAAAAAATAATATTTACATTTCTATCTTTTATTTTTAAAAATTTATTTTTTTATTGTGGAAAATCTTTTGTCTTTCTTATGATAGATTATTGAGTAATCACAAATGTTGATTAAAAAAACATAGTCAAATTTTTTTTAAATAGACTTTAAAATTTACATTCACAATTTTAGATAATATATATTTACAATTTTGAATGATAAAAATAGACTTTAAAATTTAATGATTATTGATTTTAGTTAATGAAATTGACTTAAGAGTTTTAAAAAAATTAATAAGAAATTTAATAAAAATGCTTATAAAATCTTTTAACTAAGTTAAACAAATATTATAATATTAAAAACATATAAGTTACGGGCTGAAGCTTTAACAGATTTTGTTTTTAATCTTTTATTTTTTTAAATTTAATTTTTTTTGTTATTAACATTTCTATCTATATTAAATTTTACAAACAAAAAATTAATATTTAACATTAAGATATTTAACATTTCTAGGTGATTAATAATTTGATAATATTAATTTAACAATCTTTAAGATTAGAAATGTTAATAACTTAGAAATGTTAAATATAAATAGATAATATTATATAGATTTATATATATAAATTATATAAAATTTAATATATTTTTGTTTTATTAAATTAATAAAAAAAATTATTTGTCAAACATAAATACAACAAATTATTAATAAAGTATTCTTTAATTAATTGTAGAGTATAAAAGTGTTTATCTTAATGTTTTTTTCTAGTTTTACATTATTTTAAGTTTGTCATCTCTTTAGATGGATGTGTTTAAGATAGCCATAATATTAGATTTTGAGATGTTGATGTATTTAAAATAACTATAATATATTATTAAGAGCTTGTGAAATAAACTAGCATACATATATTAATTAATAATATATATAAAATACATAGAGAGTTATCACAAATTATTTCTTTTTATTTTTTTATGTTAGAATGCTATTTAAATTAGTACATGTATAGATATATGTTATAAAATAATTCCTTATTTCAATTATTTTCAAATTTATAACCCAAAACCTAATTGAACCCTAAAGCTTCACCTTAATTCTAATCACAAGTTCTATCTTAGAATCCTAACTCTAACCCTTACCCTAGTTGAGTTGTAACCCTAACCTTAATTTAATTCTAACCCCAAGCTTTATCTAAGAACCGTAACCCTTTGGGGTTTTAGGACTTAGAGTTGTTAGATGAAATTATTATTTCATCTAAATAATAATAACTTATAAATTTATTAACTCCAAAATTTGTAAATAATAACATGTTAATTTTATTTTCAATAAATAAATTTAAATGAATTTGATTAATATATAAAATAAAGTTGTTATTTTAATTTTACTAATACAAGAAGATTTCATCATGTTAATTTTATTTGTATTAGATATATGTTTCATTTAAATAAATTAAACAAACTTTTATTTATGTAAAATATGATGTGTGTGGCATGTTTACCTATGTGTAATTTATTGTTTATCTATGTGTAATTTAATATTTGTGCATCGCAATGACCATTTAGGAAGTAGGTGTTGGGAGTGACTAAGTCAAAGTGGTATTTTCTTTATTAGTAATATTGATAGAACAAGAAGATATTCTAAAGATCTTTCTTGAGGCTACTTGACAATTTGAATTATCTTCTACTATTGTTAAAAAAATCAGAGTGACTAAGTCAAAGTGATTTTTGGGTGACTAAGTTTTATGTCCAATTAGGGTTAGGGTTCAATTAGGGACAACTATAGTTAGGGTTAGGCTTATGGTGTTCAAATATAGGGTTAAGGTTATAATTATGATTAGAGTTTGAAATAGTGTTATAGTTAGGGTTAGATTTCAATTAGGATTGGGGTTAGGGTGGTCAAATAAGGTTAGGATTATAATTATGAATAGTGTTAAAATTAGTATTATAGTTAGGATTGAACTTTTAATTAGGATTAGGGTTAGGGTTTACTTAGGTTTAGGGTTAGAGTTAGAGTTAGAATTCTAGGACAAAGTTTCAGGTTAGAATTAAATTAAGGTTAGGGTTATCTCAGATAAAGCTTGGGATTAGATTAAGGGTTCTAATTAGGGTTTGGTGTTAATTAGTTTATGGTTCAATTAGAGTTGCAATGAGTTAATTAATTATGACATTCTTAAATACATTCTTTGTTGATTTATTATCTTTCAAATTAAAAATTTAGAAATTAATTTTTTTTAATCAAAATTTAAAATATCAAATTATAGTAAACACATTAACATCTAATATTTAAAATAAATTAATAGAAACAATATATACAAGATTCTTATTTAATATTAAATTTAAATATTTTTACTTTCTATCTTATTTTATCTTAAATATTTCATAATAAAATTTAAAAATTAAAAATTAAAACTTATTTTTTATTAAAATTATAGTATTAATTTATATTAAAAATATCAAAATTTAATATTTAAATTAATTTAATAAATTTTTTTTGAAAATTTAAATACTTTTATACTATGTATTTATATATATTTTACTTTAAAATAAAATTTTATTAATATTTTAAATATTTTTTATAATTTTAAAATTATAGTTAAATAATATAGATAGAAATGTTAATAAAAATATATTTTTTAAAAAAATATTAAAAATTAAAAAAAACTGTAAAAGTTTCCAGTGTAACTTATATAATTTTAATATTATATATTACAGGCGGCACAAACCCCAACCAAACTGGAGCGACAAAACACAACACGGAACCGTTAGTTGCAGGAGGACAGGGAGGACAGGTCTGTGTTGCATGAGGGCGAGAGAAACGAGGGAAGCAACATCCATGCCATGCATGGATGCCCCCGTAGAAATTGTTGCCTCTATAGCCTTTGCCAGCTGATATTGTGTGGCATTAGATTTTTTTAAAACAAATCCTTGCAGGTCGACACAACATTATGACAAGTTGCAATTAATAAAAGTTTCCTTCATATTGGATGTTGCCTCTATCAAAATTTTGCAAAGAATTTGATTTTGCATGTAAAATTATGATTTGGATAGCTCATTTTTTAAAATCACTATGTATTATAAACGGTCAATTTGGCATCCAATCTTTGCAATTTATAAAATTTTCTTGCACATTGTTTTGGTGGGGCTACAATTAGCACTAATCAATTTGGGGGGCTCTCTGAATCAAGGGAGCAATGTATGTGTTTCTATTTTTTTATTTTTTATTTGGTTCATATGATCATGTCTCTTGCACTAAATTCCTTCTATTTGAGTATTCTTCATAATTCTCCCATTAAATGGAAAATCAAATGTGGATATTGTGGAAAGAAAAGGCATACAACAAAAGAATTTTTTTTTTGTCAAATTAAGGAAATAGAGAAAATTATTCATAGTCATGGTATTACGTTATTTGATCCTCTAGTTCCAACACATGCAAAAACATCATCTAGTCTCACTCAGACATCTTGTGAGATGTCATAATTTGGGGATTAACAATGTAGTTGGATGGCTTGCACTGATATCTTATCTCCTATATCACTTGTTGTTACATCTGAATCCAATGTTGATATCTCCATGAGTTCCATTGATTCTTTGCATTAGTCATTTCTATTGTCTTTCCAGATCCACTACATTGGGATGCATATCTGCTAGATATCACATATTTGTTTGTAGAATCCCACCTTGTAGATTTGGATGACACTATCAAGGACATTAATCTACTCTATGATATCAACTTCGATGAAGTTGCATCACCATCACCATCTTTGAATATTTCTCTTTCCTTGCCTATATAAGCTTCTATCATGATAGATTGTGTAGACATTCATGAGTTGACCTATCCAACTTAGATATCACCATCTACAATAATACTAAATTCACATTGGTCTAGATATCGCAATACATCCATAGTCTATGTTCTCAAATCACATATGATACCCGATCCATCTTATTAGCATCTATCACACATTAGCATTAGCTTGGAGATCTTTGAGCATTCTTCAAAGGCATCATTGACATCATTTCTTGATATTTTAATTATGTGTAGAGTTCATAGACATTCATCTCACAAATCTCACAAGGGGCTTTTGAATCTTGTAAGCCATTTTATTGTGTACCTCTTAATATTCATAATACATGTTATTGTAAATACCATGAAGAGTTTTCAATGTATCATGAACTATTATGCTATATATTCATTCTACTATGCATACTAATGAAATGTTGCAAGAGTGTGGTGCAACACAACTTCTGAAGTCATTCAGGGACTTATTAATTTTTTTGTGTTATAGGTGATGGTTGTTTTTTATAGAAACGATTGTTTAAATGAGAAGTGTTTGCAATGTGGTGGTTTTCCAAAGTTTTTAACATATTTTCATGAGGGCAATGAACGTCATTTTGCTAACTAAATTATTGAGAAAAAGAGATTTGAGACAATGAAATATAGTTTGAAGAGTGGAGGTGAAGGTGTTGAACATAATGATGTGTTGTGGCACAATTTCATCCTTCCCTAAAGGGGTACCACTTGGTTGGGTGGAATGTGAACCTTACATCATTGGGTCCCCAGTTCTTGTTCGTGAAGGTAGGTACTTCTTGATTGGAGAGCTCATGTGTACCAGTGGATATGTACTTTCTCTTATGTCTCATTTGTATTAATTCGATACCTTGTTTATGTATCATTCCTCAATTGTATTTGAGGAGAATTTTCGTAACTTGTAATTGTAACACTTTTGTATGATCTACCTCATTTAGAAATGAGTATTGAAATTATTATATTGAATGCAATGTAAGAATGAATCATTATTGTACTTTATATCTTATGTGATGTATTTTAATGTTATTGAATGTATGATCTTAAATTTATGAGTAATAATTAAATGCTATAGTTAGTTTACTTTGGTAAAGTGGGATTTGAATGTAATACCTTGTCGTGTATCTTAGAGAATGGATGCGTTAGTGTTGTTCATATAAAATGTTAATTTTTTTTTTAAATTACTATGCTTTCATTGTGTTTGTGTCATTCTTTAAGGTTACGAGGTAGGGCATTACAATGTTAGATAGGTCATGTGATCTTGCGATTGGATTCATCAAAAAGCTGACAGGATGTTGTGCAAATGGGAGAAGACAGCCTCTAAAAACAACATCTAGATGCCTAAAATGATGGGTGCCCCTAGCCAATAGGGGCACTTTTGCCTTGGTGATCTTCAGTTCAACCTCTGTTTTATGTGTCCATTCGCTCAACTACTGCTATCATTTGACAAGTCCTGTGAATTGGCTAATAGATCCATTGCAAAGCTGGGCTAAAGCTGAGAAGATCATCTGGAGATAATCAATTCCCAAAATTGACATTTGATGCCTTGAATTCTTGGGAGCCCCTAGCCTATAGGGCTCACTTTTATTTCCAAACATCCATTTTTGCAACTTGTTGATTCTTCGTTCAATCTTCAAATTCAAGCATTAGAAAAATCTCTTGGATTGGCTGGTAGGTTCATCGTGAAGCTGGAAGAATTTCGGAGAAGACTTCTCAAAAGTGACAAACCTCAAAAAGTTGATATGAGCCTTTGAAACCTTGGAAGCCCCTGGCTAACATGTGCTCTTCTTTTCTAGACTTAGAATTTTTTTTATGTTTTTTACCACTTTGAAAAACCCCTCCATCGTGAACCATCATTTTGAACATATCTCGCTATAGAATCTTTGTTGGAGCCTTTTAAGCTTAGATTTCAACACTTGGTATATGGCCATCTTCCATTGATGACCTTAGATGTCCTAACTTTTCACCTGAAAAAGTGAAAACTACCCACCAGACTTAAACTAATTTTTTCTTGATTTTGACTTCACCATTGTGATTTTGAAGTGAAATAAGCCAATCAAAATAATTTTTAGTCAATTCTAGCAAGATCCTATTTTTTATGGTTTTAGGGTTTTTACCAAAAATAGGGGTTTGAAAACCCTAATTTACAAAATTTTCAAATTTTACCAATATCTTCCAGACATCAAACCCATGAAAATCCCATATTTTATTTTCCCAAAAACTAAGTTTTGACAACACTTTTATAGGATTTAGACCATTTTAATCAAAGTGCCTTAATGAAGCAAAAAAATTATTTTGGGTACAACAAAAAGTTAATTGTTTCAACTACTGCACTGTTGTTTTCAATGAGGTTTGGGAGAAAAATTGGTTGTTTCAAATTAATTTGACCTTATATGTAATCTAATTGGTCCAAAATCACAACTTTTATGGCTTATAGTACGATGATAGGATCTAGTATAACTCAAGGGAGTTATTATTTGAAGATTATAGTGGTGCAACAAAAACATGGTGTCAAATGCATAAAGTTGCACTTGGTCTTATGGGATTTTTTGGATAACCAACATATGCATATTTAGTGTTCTTCACTTCTTGATCCAAGTTGAAGGAAAGGTACAAGAACTAGAATGCATGGGCATTATAGTGCAATTCATGATATTGGCATGGAGACACTTGAACATTGGGATTTTCATGGGACTGTTTAGAAAAAGTTACATCATCTAATATGCACAATATTTAGACTCTATGAACATCGCATCATTAGCATGAAGATTCTTGGGCATCCTAATTTACATTTCTTGAGAAAAATCAATCTTGAGGAGGGAGTACTTTAATGGATTGTTTGAAAATTAGGTGCCAAGGGTTGGGGATTTATCCTAACGTGTGCCAATGAACTACTGAGGGTCATATGTTGAGGTTGTATCCCAACATGTACCCAACCATCAAATGATGGGGAATTTTGCAAGGGTCGTGAGGTGAAATTTTTAGAGGCAATGAAAGAATACAAGGACTGTAGGGATGACTTGTGATAGTGCATGGATTCAAATTTGGGACTTTCTACCATTTTGGGTCTTGAATTACCAATTTAATCTTTGGTTGGGTTGCATATAAATCTATGAAACATTTCAATTATAATCATGTTAAGTTATATTATATATTTATGGGCACTTTATGTTTAATATTTTATGGATAAAAATCCATATGAGTCTATTATTAGTGGACAAAACCTCATTGTTCATTGGAATCAAAGGATAAAACTCTGTTGGTTCTTAGTGAGAAACATCACTGATGGAGTACATTGAATAATCAAGGAATTGTAAGGAATTCTAGTATGATCATTGCTATTTCAAATTTATAATTGTTCTTGTTTCGATTGTGTTGACTATAATAATAGTCCATTATCATCAATATAATGTATTGATGAAGTTTGTTCCATCTATGCAAGTCTATTCTATGCAAATTCATTTGTTGATTTGCTAATTTCATGTATGCTATTTGAGTATAACTAAATTGTGTTGTTTAGATATTATTTTTATTAGAAATATGTAGAGGTACATGAAAATTGTGACTTCTCTATGAAGCACATGAAATTGACCTCAAAAGGATCCATTTGTTCCATTGATATGGAAAAATGTGCTACTTTCAATATACAATATCTTCCAAGCCTTAATGGTGTTTCCTTTTTTAAATTAAAGGATTGGAGGAGAGCTCATAATATTTACATAGGAGCCATCAGGAGTTGCATACATTTACATTGATTGTATAAGTGTCTAGAAATGGTGAGGAGGAGGTTGGAACAAATGTATTGAACTCATTGGGGTTTTTGGTTGTGTTATAAATTGGTCTAGGTTTTCATGGTATTGTTGAACATGGTGATGTATTCAATAGTACTTAGGGAGTCCAATATTTTCCAAGTAATCAAGGGTTAATACAAGGGAAGCAACAAGATGAGGGGATTAGGGTGCAAAAATGTCAAGAACTCTCAAAATTCTAGCTTCTACATAATGTTTTTTTTTTTTTTCAAATATTAGAGGGAATTAGAACATAGGGGCTTAGGTATAAAGGTGCCAAAGAATTTTGAATATTTTTGGATCATTGGAAGGAACTGGGAAAATATGAGGATAAGGAATATCAAAATATAACAAGTGTTTAAGGTTTTCAATTGAATTTGAACCTCACTTGACCTTGGGGTAACTTGGTATCATATGACTCTAGTGTTTTGCGTCCCAAGAGGAATTGAGATAGAATTATGGAACTATGGGTTAGGTTGTTGAGAGGAACATGAATATAAGAGACCAAAGAAGTGATGTTAGTGTTTAAAATCTAGAGGAAATAGGGACCTAAGGACCTATGTGCCAAGGTGTTTAGGTCTCCCAAAAATTAAAGAACCTACAAGGTAAAAATTTCAGCCACCAAATTTAAACCAAATTAAAATTAAAATTTTCTCACATTACCTAAATAAAATTTAAACTTAAAAAATATCAACCACAAGATATAATGATCTTCCCCAAAATTCTAAACTTAAAAAAATCCACACAAATTGCACTTCATGGGGTATTGATGAATTGTGGAAATTTAGAAACTATGTATATGTTCCATGTCCTTGAAATCTCTAAAAATCTAAAAGACCTAATTTCACTGAGTCAAATTCCACACAACTATCACACAATTAATATGACTAAGGAATTTTATATAGAAATATTTTGAATTAATACCCTTAAACATACTTTAATACAATGGACCCAACTAGAGATTTATCATATTGGATATTAAAGAGGAGTGAATATTGTTACATGCATAAATGGGAATTAGAAAATAAAACCCATTAAAAAAGAGGTTCCAACAAGGTACACCAAAAATGTAATGGAGAAACACCACTTAAATACAAATTATCTTAGCTAGTTAAATAAATGCTATTACCACCAAATAATTACCATCAATATAAGGGAAGATTTAATATCAAAGAAAACAATATTATTCTAACAATAAGAACATTATTACCCAAGAAAATGGAGTGCTCTGGAAGGGGGGTGTAGGAAAATGGCGCGTTTCGGGGGGTGATCCCACAAAACTGGTTTACAATTTCGTTGAGGAAGGAAAATTGCAAAAATGGCCCCATGAAGAAAATTTTGGGTTTTGGGGGGTTTGAATGAATTTAGGGTCCAAAAGAACCCAAAGAAGGTTCACTCAAACCACCCAGTCCCTCATTTTTCACATTTTCTAAAATAAAAACAAAGAGAAATTTTGAAAAAGGGGGTTTTCTCGAACCCCCCTTCAAGCGAACCCCCATTTGTTTGAAAGGTCAAGGGGGGTTCACTCGAAGGGGGTTTGAGCAAAGCCCCCCTTTTCCCCCTTCTCCCCCTCTTGCACCAAATTTCTGCAGAATTTTTCCCTTTGAAGCTTAGGTTGAGGATGAAAAGGGAGGAGACTTCACAGATCCAACTAAATGATGGTAGTCCTTGGAATGAGCTATCCATCGAATATAATTTTGATATGTTTTGGTTTTATTATGTATTTTATTTTTTAGTTGATTAAACATAGGTTTTTCACTAAAAATCAAGCTCTCTGTTCTACATGTGGAAAAATAGTAGATTATCAATTTTTGTTTTTGAAAAATATTAGTGCACTAGATATTGATGTCCTTGATCCAACATAAAAAAATAATTTCGATACATACAAAAAAAGTTATGCTTTAGCTAATGAATCATGTCAAAATTATAAAAGGTTTGACTTTGAAACTTAATTAAGAAAAAAGTATTCAATGAAATGCTATGAAACCAATTCCATGCACTAGATATCATAGTTACGAATGTAAATTTGAAAAAAATAGAATTTATCCTTCATAGAAATAAGTTATGTGTTAGCCAATGACATCACTCTTTAAAAATGGTGTTTATTGTTAAAAACTATTTTTCGAAAGAGATGGAAAAAGAAGTGCGATTTGATTCCAAATTTTTTGAAAAAATATATTTAGAATTTACAGACAAAATATCACAAATCACTAATTTGCATAATCTTCAAATTCCTCATGGTTTAGCTGCTATAGGTGCTCAAAAGTGAAGATTTAGTTAAAAAAAAATCAGTTCAATGTCTAGTTTGGCCAAAAATTGTAAACTAGTATTGTGAGATCACCTCAGGGTGAAGAAGAACCAAAAGATAATCAATCACGTGATCCAATTTTGAATCAAGAAATTGATGTCTCTAATATAGTGGCGAAGGATGCATATTTTTTTGAAAAAGTGGCCATTATTGGCTGGTTTTTTAGTAAGAGATTTTTTAGGAAGGAGATAAAGGAGTGGGTTTTTGGAACTTGGAATTGTGAACCAATTTTAAATTATATGCCAAAAGGATTCTTTGTGGTAGTGTTTGAGGATGAAGAAACTGGAAATGAAATAGTGAAAAAGGAGGGTTGGAAAAATAGTGACTCTCATCTATATTTGCAGAAATGGTAGAAAAATTTCAATCCATTAGAAAACAATCCACTAGAGGCTCCAATTTGGATTAGACTTTATAACTTGCCATATAAATATTGGTCTGGAAACTACTTAAAGAAGATTGGTGATTCCACCAGGCACACAATTGACATTAACTTGAGAAACTATGAATTGCTAATTTATGCAAGGATAAAGGTGTCATTAATAAAATAAATAAAGATGATAAATGATAGAGAGATTTGGTATCAGAATTTGGAAATAGAAAAATTGGATTTTTGTTGTGTAAAATGTAGGAGAAACCATAATGAGGCAAGATGTAAGAGATTTCAAAGACCAAAGAAAGGTATTTGGTGTGAAAAGACACAACAAAGAGAAAGCAGAAATGTGACTGTGGAAAAAGTGGGTAATGTAGAAGAAAACCAATCTTTGGGAAACTGGGCAATGGTTTTGACAGATCCATTAGAGACAATTATTCTGAAGAAAGTAGAACAAATGGAGGAAGGAGAGTTGGATCCTCAAACCTCATTGTTGTTGTTAGAATATCCAATGCAAAAGTGTGATTTGGAAGAGGCATTATTGGACAGGGGAAACTCATCGTATCAGAGGGATGAAGAAGAAATATACATCCTCGAGGAATGCTATATTTTCCAAACAATGAAGGCATCATCTTTGAAAGTTGGAAGGAAGTCATTAAAGAAAAAATGAGAGGAAGAGGCCCAGAAGGGCAACCAACCATCGATAAAGATGTATATGGCAAGATCCAAGGGAGCATGCTCCTCCCTTGGACTGTAATGCCCCGCCACACAACCCTAGGGAAAGTTGCAATTAACTATTCAAACGTACTAATTTTTTTTTTTATAAGTACAATTAACATGCAAGTTCACTACCCATTTGCCAACAACCCCTAAGGTTACGTGACTAAGTATACTTTGAACCCCCAAAAAAAAGATGAATTGAAAACATATCATTTAATTACTTAAAGAATTAAGAACACATACATTCCATACATGATAATTTACATCAAAGAATATGAGATATCACTTGATTTTAGATAACATTTAAATTACATCACCCATTCCCTGAATGAGATAAATCCAATAAGCATGGTTATATATTACAACTTCCTCCTCGATAACAATGAGGGGTAATAAAATAAAAGTTTCCAACTGAAATAAATAAAGCATGAAAAGATATTGGATCCCGTGATCTCTCCATTTGGAAATTTCGTCCACATGAACAAGAAGACAACCCAATGGATTAAGGTGCACATTCCACCCAACCTTGTGATACCCAGAGGCTCACCCCCCATGTTAGGAGATAGTAAAAAGGAATTCCTATACAAGACCATCTACCACTAGAAACAAGCTAAAACATAACTGAACTAAAACAACTACAACCACAATAACACTTAACACAAAGTTACAATGCTTCTAGAGAACAATGATCATGTACATCATCTGTATACCACACAATAACTGACTGAATGTTGATGTAGGAAGAGTGTCATACATAAATTGCTATGAGTTACCCTAGCTCAACCTTCCTAGGCTACTAGAGTCCCATCTTGGGTTACCCTAGCTTGCCTCTACCGGCCGCCGGACCCTCATGCAAGACTATGCGTTTCGTCTCATCTCGAGCCTTAACAATCGCATGCTTCATGAGAGAGACATACATTATCTTTATTAGTGTGAAAGTTCCCCATTAATTCTTTTAAATTATCACTTGATGAAACCCTAGGTGATTTACCCTGGTGCCCCTTTGTGTGTCAAACCCCCACAAAGATCCACTCTCCTATCGACATCACACACGGTACAAAATCACAATCCAATGGGTAAGCTAGTTAAGACGACCTCTCCAGTCCAAGGAGGCAATGAACAAAGGAAAATCACTCCAAACACTAGAGGAAAACAAAATACAAAACCCAATCTTTCCAAAGGAGGCACAAACCACATAACCCTCTCCTAATCCCAAGGAGGCACAAACCATCCCCGTTCGTGAAAATCGGGTGATACTGTTATGTGACTTTTTCCCCAAGAGAAAATAAATCTATTAAATAACCCTTTAGAATTAAAAAGGGGAAGAAAAATAAAGGATATTATAATCCTCTGGTAAAAAGAGAGATTAAAGAATATGCATAAATATTCTTTAAAAGGGGAAGCCTTTTTATTTATTTAAATAATTGTTAAAAAGGAAACCTTTGTGAAAGGGTGTGATGATTTGGAAACCACCCCTTAAAAGATATATAAATCATTCGTGTGAAACTTGGAAAAAGGGGGACAAAAAAAATAAAAGAGGAAAAATCAAGTAGAGCACATTGCAGGAATAGGGTTCCAGGTTAGCAGGCTGTGAGTAGGACGGAGAAGGGGCACTCCTACTGTGGGTGTCCAACCTGGGGTACAAGTGCGTGCACTCAAGACAGTCTTGCCCAGGGCATGGTTTTGTGGCACGAGTGTTGAGCATTGTTCTAGTGGAACCAACACTCGTGTAGAGCAGTGAAGTCTGCTTTCCTCCCAGACTGCTCACAGACGGAAGAGGCTGAACCAAGGACCATTCCAGCAATAGTTGGGGGTTTCTTCTGCACATTTCAAAGATAAGTATTAATGCTGATAAATTATCTGAGCAATAAAAATTGTTTCAAATCTTTTAGTTTATTGAATTAATAATTTATTGCATTTAATTTCAAAGTCTTTACTCGAACTTTAAATATTATATTAAAATTTGTGCATAAAAAGTTTAGGAATTAATTTGTGGAAACAATTTAAATCATTGCATTTTAAAATTGGAAATTAGTTTCATTTCATTTGGTATGAGAGCCTTATCAATCCAATTACTTGGTTGGATTTATTGTTGCAAATAGATATATTAAATTAAAACATTATATACTTTAAAATTTAGGTTGCATTTATTTTTTACAAAATATATAAAAAGTTACTATTAAATCCTTGCATTAACTAATTACCTCTCATTTAAGGTAAATCAATTTAGGGTTTCATAGCACATTTAACATTCACTTAAGAATTGGTTTAAATATACAAAGTTATCAATTGTTTTTACTTAAGTTGCATTCAAAGAATAATAATAATAAATTACCCATAGATTTTACCTCTTCAATTACTCTATTCATAAAATTACCGGGATTTATTTAAATTTGATAGTTACCTTATCTATAATTTTCACAGTTAATTGATTGAAATAACTTTTTTGAATTTTTTTTCACTCCGAGAATAAAATTTCATTTATGCATACACACAAAAGAGATTTGGTTTCTTGAATTCACAGAGCATAATTACCCCTGAGATTTCACTCAATTACCTTTGCAACTTACCTAAGAGCTCTTTAGCAGGATTTCTATTCATTGTTTTTCATGGGATTACAGTAACTGATTTTTGCACCTATTAATACACGTTTGTCACAGACTGTGATAGTTACTAAGCTACGAGGAATTAGAAGATCTTGAAACAAAAGTGCATGTAACTGTTTTAGAGGATTATCATCTAGGTTTATAAGAAAATGATTCTTAGATCTTGCACATGTAAGAAAATTCTACAAGGATTGTGTGCCTTCATCCAATTGTTGCATCCAGGTCAATTTGTATGACCACTTTGACTTTTCCATTTAGAAAACTACAATATTTCTTAATCATTGACCATAATCAATGGTCTAGATGCACTGGGCATTGATATCAATGTCACTGATGGATTGATAAATAGTGGAGTGTATGATTTAATTTACCAATCACCTGCAATCAATGAAATGTTGCTAAGTAGCCATGGACTTTGCTTTAATCTCAATCATACCTCCTTCAACCGTAACAATAGATACGTCAAAGGTACCTCCTCCAAGGTAAAAAACTAGAATGTTTCTTTTTTCCTTCCTCCAATGAAGCAAAACCATAAGTTATTGCTGCAGCCGTGGGTTCATTAATGATCTGCATCACATTAAGCCCCACAATCCTACCGGCATCTTTAGTTGCTCGCTTCTGTGAATCGTTAAAATAAGCAGCACCGATAAGCACAACAGTTTAGAACAAACAGACCACAACGAGAATCATTGCAATGCGGTAACAAGAAGACACATGACACATACAGTTTCCAGACGCTGCGAACTTCGGCGTGCTATACACCGCTATTTATCTCTGTGATGTGACGATATGGCTTTCCAAGTAACTCACTCGCAACTTCCCAGCGTGGAAAATTTCTCAAATCGGCCCGCTTTATATTCTGACAAGAGATTAAATGACCACATTTCTGAGACAAATGACTTACGCGTGCTTTCCTCGAAAGTGCCTCGACTGTACTACTTACTCAGTGATGGACGAAACGAAATGGCTTTCCAGCTCACTGGCAACTTCCTAGCATCAAAATTTTCTCCACCATGGACTTTGCTTTACCAAAAATAATAATAATAAACTTCACGTTGCCACTGTATTTTGGATGCAAACATGTTACACCATTAGCCCAATCAAGATCAGACATATCAACAACCTTTGAACAAATCTCCACATTGGACACATTTGTATTGATATATGGACACATTGGTATATTGGAAGATAAATTCCTCTTCTTCCAAGTTGTTCCGCCAATCTGCATATTGCCATTACGTAGGAGTCAAGAACAAAAAGAATCACTTAAATTATGAGTGATTCCCAATATCAAGTCAACAAAATAAAAAAATTTCCACATTGATCCAAGCGCAGTGAATTTATAAATTTTAATGACCTACCAACATCTCACCTGTTGTTACAAGTTTCTTCTATTCCCCGGAAAGTTCTCTCCTGATTTGGTCACTGACTACGTACGGTATCTCCGCATATATCAAGGTCTTCTTCGAAATCACCAAACCTTAAAAATTTTCTTTTGTTCAAATTATCATAGTATTCCTTGCAGCCTCACTATACCACACCATCAATGAGATTTGACATTGTAAAGGAAGAAAAAATGGACATTGTATCAATGAGGAATCTTGGTTTGGTTTTATGAGAAACAAAATCATTATGCCTGTATGCCTCAATATGGCCTCTCTGCTAGTTACCTAAGCCAATCAAGCACAAAAGGGATAACGAGATAGTCACTTTAGTAGTACCAAACTCAAAAATTTACTTGTATTTGTATTCAACCAGTAGCCTCCTGTATAAGGATGTTGTCTCGAGAATAAAATTAGTGAATTAAGTATTTGTAATGGTAAAACTTAGTCTTTTATATTAATTTTCTTTTGGTTTTGTGTCTATTTTGAGAGAGTGTTTTCACTATGGTTGATATGTCTTTAAAATTGATATTGTGATTTATTACACATCTATTTTAAGTTACATTGTGGGCCTATAACCCACAGGTCCTTGGATTCACATCTTAAACTTGGAATATTGACATTGTGTTTGGAATAGGTTGGTGATAATAAAACCATGTTGTTATAAGATATGAAACCAAATAGACTATATTATCATCAAACATGAGGACATGTCAATTTTTTCAAGGGGAGAAACCACCTCTAATTAAAAATAACAATAACATTTATTGCCCTTTCATAGTGTAAAAAATGGGTGTATAGTTATGCCATATATGTGGGTTAGATTGACCAAAAATGAGCTGTCACATTAGATTTTGTTGGAATAATTCGTCTTGAATTATTTGTCCCAAAATAACACATAGCCTTAGAATTAACACCCATCTTTACCTATAATATATTTTCTTCCTTTTAGCTTGCAAGTCCTAAATATAGGTTTCAACTTCCTCACATGTAATTATTTAATTATTGAAGAAACAACACATATTCTTTGTCATAAACATTTTGATTAGTCTTAAACCCACCATTATTGATTTTGATTGTTTTTTTATAAACATAAAAGTAAACACCATGATAGTTATATAACACATTCTAGAATGGATATTACGTAGTGAACCCTTGGGTAATATGTCATCTTATAAATGGACTCAATTAGATATTTATATCTAGAAATTCTTGACTAATAATTCAACCTTGTGACATAGATGTAAGATCATAGTGAATTATTACCCATACTTAGTGGGTGCTTAATGTTGTGATCTATCATGTGTTGGAGTTTGTGAATTTAAGTAGATCAAGCATAGCATTTTAAGAAAAAATTCTTTCAATATCTAACTTAGTTTTAAATGTTGGGGATTCAATAATATTAATATCATGTCTCATATTTAAAACATAGAAGCTATTGAAATAGTTGTAAAATCCTACTTTAGTGATTTCCCCTTATTTACAAAACCTCTTTATAAGATAATGAATGCAATAGTTCACTTTAAAATTAATTATGGGAATGATAGTTAAGCCCAACTCTTTCCTTTAAGGAGGTTTTTGGTGATCTACCCCCTAATTTTCTCATTATACAAACATGTGTATACACATTATCACAAGAAAGTAAGATGTTCCTACATAATGTCTCATGAAAAACAAGTCTTCAAATTTATATGATCCAATTGTCAAGTAGTATCTTAATACACTATTGCCCACTTAATATAGCCTTGAATGAGAATCATCTCATGGACCATGGGCTTTGATGTGTCAAAAAATAATAAGGGAATGACTACCTATAGACATCAAGTGCATTTTAGTTTTATTCTAGATGGGTGCACATTGGTTACATTAAATGAAGGATTAGTTCTAGTGTTTATCTATGAAGTTTCCTATGTATATTAATAATTTACTATTGATATTCCAAGAAATATTACCATGTATTATTCTATTGTACTTTGATATTGGACTTGATCAACCCAATAACTTTGTACATGTGTCTTATAGACTATTGTATTTATTTTCATTCAATTATACTTGACATATGAAAAAGAAGATACTCATGTAGTCCGGAATGCATGATTATCATCTTAGAATGTATTTTGAGTGTATTAATTTTATAGTTCAAGGATGAGTGACTACATAGTATGGGATATGTATGTCGTTTGAAGAGGTATATGTTATGTCAACACATGATAATAATTTTGTAAATTTAATGTTGAAGTTACATGTAAGTGATTAAAATATCTATATTAAAGAAAATTGATAAGGTTGAAATATGTGTGAGTAAACACATAAAATACCATTAGTTTCTTTCATTGTAAATTCCTAATATGTGTGTATATATATAGCTCTTGTCATTGCAAAAAAAAATGTTTTTCTTGTAATACTTGCTAACTTAAAATACAATTGGAAAAGGGAGATATCTATGAACTAAGAGAAGAAAAGGATATAGATGAAGTAAATATATAAAAATTATTATGAAGAATGGTTATGCTCAATATCATTTTCTTCAATTATTGATTATGTGTTTTCTGAGTTGTGATGTAGATTTATCTCATGCTACTGAGGACAGCAGCTAATTTACAGGGGGAGAATTGTTATGTGACTTTTTCCCCAAGAGAAAATAAATCTATTAAATAACCCTTTAGAATTAAAAAGGGGGAGAAAAATAAAGGATATTATAATCCTTTGGTAAAAAGAGAGATTAAAGAATATGCATAAACATTCTTTAAAAGGGGAAGCCTAATTATTTATTTAAATAATTGTTAAAAAGAAAACCTTTGTGAAAGGGTGTGATGATTTGGAAACCACCCCTTAAAAGATATATAAATCATTCGTGTGAAACTTGGTAAAAGGGGGAAAGAGAAAAAAAAGAAAAAATCAAGTAGAGCACATTGCAGGAATAGGTTCCAAGTTAGCAGGCTGTGAGTAGGACGGAGAAGGGGCACTCCTACTGTGGGTGTCCAACTTGGGGTACAAGTGCGTGCACTCAAGACAGTCCTGGCCAGGGCATGGTTTTGTGGCACGAGTGTTGAGCATTGTTCCAGTGGAACCAGCACTCGTGTAGAGTAGTGAAGTCTGCTTTCCTCCCAGATTGCTCACAGACGGAAGAGGCTGAACCAAGGACCATTCCAGCAATAGTTGGGGGTTTCTTCTGCACATTTCAAAGATAAGTATTAATGCTGATAAATTATCTGAGCAATAAAAATTGTTTCAAATCTTTTAGTTTATTGAATTAATAATTTATTGCATTTAATTTCAAAGTTTTTACTCGAACTTTAAATATTATATTAAAATTTGTGCATAAAAAGTTTAGGAATTAATTTGTGGAAACAATTTAAATCATTGCATTTTAAAATTCGAAATTAGTTTCGTTTCAGAGACAACATGATACAACCCTACGCATTTCCCAAGGTGATTCGCAAATCAAACCACTACATGAAACATCCCAATCTAGAGAACTCCTCTGGAAGACTTACTAGACAAATAACCCCATTTTCCCAACATCGAGAATGAACAAAAACCTCATTTAAAAAGCATTTCTGGCAACTCAATAATCTAATGTTCAGGTTTCCTAAACCCAAGCCAAGCACTGGTATAGTACATGAAATCAATTTAAATAATTAGCATTATTCCTTCATACTCAAAATAAATCAACTTGCATTGGCAATATTAAGGAATTTAAAATCTAATCATTTAATTCCTTTTTTCTCAATTATACATAATATTCAAAATAATTTTTTAAATAAAAACTTTTGATTATAAGATCAACTTTTAAAATAAATCATTTGATTACAAAAACAACATTTTAAATATATAAAAAAATACATTTGATATAGAGCCAATTCCAATTCCACTATAGTAATGAAATAATCATTTTAAAGAGATTCCTATTTTAAAAATTTAAATAATTTTATAATCCAACTAATTCAAATTAATCCCTTAATAATTAACATATATATATATATATATTATATATATATTATATATACATATATTTAATATATATTTAAATAATTAAAGAAATATTTATCTAAATTAAAATATACTATATATATAATATATATACATATTATAATATATATATATATAATATAAACTAATATTAATAAATAATTAAAAAACGAATTTAAACGAAATTAAAACAATAATAAAAAAACAAAAAAAATGAATTTAAAAAAAAATGCAAGCCCTAATTAGGGCGCGTAGGCCCCACTCCATGGGCGGCGGCCTGTGTGCTATGCACACAGCCTGCCTCCCCCAAGGGCGGCGGCCTGTGTGCTAAGCACACAGTCTGCCCCCCCCATGGGGTGTGACCTGTGTGCGAAGCACATAGTCTGCCTCCCTGGCGCGGCCTGTGTGTGGAGCACACAGTCCACCTCCCTTTGGGGCTGGGCGGTAGTGGGGCTGGCTTCCCCTGCCTCCCCACAAAAAAAAATAAAAAATTAATTAATATAATTTAAAAAATAAAAATAAAAATAAAAACCTCATGTCTTCTAACGGATTCACATAAGACTTAAATTTTTTTTAACAGAGGACTTTTATATATAAAAATTAAAATTTTAAATGAAACTCTTCCAACATACTCAAATAAACATATATATACATATATATATATATATATATATATATATAAACAAATTTCATTATTTTACAGCGAAATCATGCAACTTTTCTTCAGAAATTTTGCAATACCAATTAATTTCTCAACCTAATTTCTTTGTTTAAATTTCAAATTGATAAGAATTATTTCAAATCCAAAGTAAAGATTTTCAAATTCTTCTTGTTTTCTTTCAATTTGTTTTTTGTTAAAACTTAGAAATTTCAGTTGAAGGAGATTGTTTTTCTTCAAGAACACAAAATTTGTTTCAAGATTTTAACCAAGTTTTCAACATGGTTTCCAAGCAAGTTTCAAATTGAAAATGCAATTTTCTAAGTCAATAAACAAATGGACCCTGAAATCTGAAGCTGGAGGGAGAATTTGAGAAGAAAGGTGAGTTGCAAATTCCAATTTTCCAAAATCCAAATTGCATCCAAGCTTTTCCAAAATCCAAAATTTATCATCAAACTTGAACTCTCCTTCCAATTTTCCCACAACCAAATTCCCATAATGAAAAGCCTCCCTTAATTTTTCCCCAAATTTGGTCAAATCCCCAAAAATAAAATATCCAAGATATTTTCATTTTTTAAATTTTAAAGATATTTTCATTTTTAAAATTTTTAAAATATTTTCATTTTTAAATTTTAAAGATATTTTCACTTTTTAAATTTTAAAGATATTTTGAATTTTTTAATTTTAAAATATATTTTGAATTTTTTAAAATTTTAGAGATATTTTGAATTTATATGATTTTAAAAAAACAAAAATTCAATTAGATTAAAATAATTTAATCTAAGCATTTTTCAAAAGAACTTTAACTATTTATTTAATCAACAACATAAGTTTAATTAATCAATTTATTTACTCAATAAAATAAATCTAATTAATTAGTTGATTGACTTAATCGAATAAATTTAACCACTAAGATTAACTTGCTTTACCACACAAATGAAATTTACTTAATTACTTTATCCATTTAATAAAATAAATTTAATCAATAATTTAAATTACCAATAAAATAAAATAAAATAAAATAAATTAAATAATAATTTAATCTAAAATACACAAATTAACATTTCTACCTCTTAAATATTAATTCCCACATATAATTTCCACTGATAAAAAAAATGATCAAAACATCAAAGACGACATGACTCAACAACTTACTAAACACAAGACGACCCACTATGACAGGGTTGTGGTTTGACAAGGGACACTTCGTTACTATCTCCCAATAACAGTCCCGTTGGGATATGGACACACTCAAACCTGTGAAACCAGGTGGAGACAAAGTCTTGTACCTACAAACCTGTAACCAAAATGAATGTCGTACATGGATAATCATAATAGTCACACTATGAAGAGAGATCCCAGAATCATAGGGTGCTCGCATGTGAGTGATGTAATCCCATCCCCTTCACCTTTACAGTCACATCAATACTGACGAAGGTAAATCATCATTAATCAACAGATAAGCATATATCAATAATATGATTAAAAGCATAAAACATCATTAGTTCAAATATCTACTAAGTTAATCCAAAACATGCCACAAAGATAACATCAGAATAAAGTAACATCACATCAAAATATAACATTCACATTGCTCTACATTTCACGATCAAATAGTAACCAAGTTCCAAAGTCAAAGCATAAACGAAAACAACATACAAAGAAGAACACTGCCAAAGAAAAGAACCAAAATGGAGGGGTATTACATGGACAGAAATGAGGATCCTCATATGGAACGTTAGGGGCTTGAACGTTCCTAACAAAAGGTGATTGGTCAAACGCTAGTTGGAAATTCAAAAGGTGGATTTAATTTTACTACAAGAAACAAAATTAGGAGATAAGGAGACATTTTATTTCCTTAAAGCCTGTAAAAATTGGAAAGGTGAATTTGTGGAGGTGGTGGAACCAGTAGGAGGACTTGGCTTGCTTTGGAATCCGATTAATGTGGAAGCAAAGCTGGTAACAAAAATCAAAACTAGATGAAAGCAGAGGTATTAATCTTAGCAAATGCAATAAGTTTCAAAAAGTTTAACGTCTATGGGCCCACTAAAACATAAGAGAAAAAGTTGTATGGGATGCCTTAAGAAGAGAAATATATCAGTAAAGTGCTATTATAGGGGGGACTTTAATGCAATTCTTGATTTGAGTGAAAAAAGTGGTGGGGTTAGGAAAGTGATCCAGTCTTAGAAGAATTTTGCTAAATTTGTTGAAACAAGTAATTTAGTAGATATGAAAACTTTTAATGGGTTTTTTACATGGAACAATAGAAGGATTGGTTTCACTAACATTGCAAAGGGATTACATAGATTTTTGGTCTTGGAAGATTGGATGTAGGTTGAAAACCCCCCAAAGGCTATGATGAGACCCATTTTCATTTCAGACCATTTTTTGATGGAACTTCAGTTGGAAATAGTGAAAAAACAAGTAAAGGGACAATTTAAATTTCAAAAAATGTGGCTGCGACAAGAAGGGTTGTTGGATTTAATGAAGATATTGTGGAATGAGCCAATTCAATGGAAATGGACTAAAATGTTTGTCTTCCATAGGATGAAAGAAAAGTTAATATTGGAATATAAACATTTTCAAAAAAAAATTTGAAGAAAAGAAAAGGTTGGAAGATGAACTTGAAATGTTGGGCGAAAAGGTAATAAAAGATGGAATGTCAAATGTAGAGTTTTTGGAAGAAAGAAAATTGCTAGAAGACTACAAGAGATTCTTGCATGGGAAGAGTGTTATTGGCACACAAAGTCGTGGGAAATGTGGCTGAAGGAAGGAGATTTAAATACAAAATGTTTCCATCACACAACAAAAATAAAGTAGATTTGGAATAGGATAAGTGAAATAAAGGACGAAAATGGGACGTTCCAAGAAGAGGAAGATATTCAGTGGCTGGGTATCAATTTTTTTGATAATTTTCTAGGTGGGGGAGGTACGGATAAAAGCATTTATTTCAATATTCGTGATGGTATACAAAGAGTAGTGTTGTAGGAGGATAACAAATGCTAGAGGCTAAAGTGACACTAGTAGAAGTGAAGAAGGCAGTTTTTGAATTGCAACATAAGAAGTCGCCAGGGCTAGATGGTTTTAACGCTCTATTTTATCAGGTGTTGGAAGTTTTTTGGGGAGGAGACTACAAAAGTGGTGGAGGAATCACGAAAGAAATTGACAATTTTGGAGGATCTAAATAATACAAACATTGCTCTCATATTGAAGAAAGAAGTCTATGAAACATTTGCAGGTTTTAGGCCTATCTCTCTGTGCAATACAATTTATAAAGTAATCACCAAGGTCATGGTGAATAGACTAAAAATTGTCCTCCTAAAGGTGGTGGATCAAGAACAAAGTGGCTTTGTGCTAGGTAGAAACATCACAGATGGGATAATTGTTGCTCACGAAGTTATGCACTCACTGAAGAAATCAAGCAAGGAAGGCATGCTGATTAAACTAGATTTAAGCAAAGTCTATGACAGGGTTCAATGGCGTTTCCTGATAAAGACAATGGAAAGAATGGGGTTTGGTCAAAGGTGGCCGAAGTGGGTGTTTTACTGTATTTCAACTCTGAGATATTTGATTTTGATAAATGGCTCTCCTTGTGACTTTTTCAGTGGGGAAAAAGGGCTAAGTTAGGGAGACCTGATCTCACCTTTTCTATTTGTCATTATGATGGATCCTTTTAGCAGATGCATAACTAACAAATGTAGAAGTGGTTAGTGGCGAGGTGTGGAGTTTATTCCTAATATCTCAATTGCTACACACTAACTTTTTGCAGATGATACTTTATTCTTTGGCAAAGCCTCAATGGAAGAAGTAGGCGTAATGAAGGAGGTGATCGATTTGCTTGGTAAAGAGGTAGGCCAAGTGGTAAACACAAAAAAGTCATGTGTGTTTTTCTTTAACACAAGCAAGAGTGTATAGTAACATCACATTCTAAATATACTTGGATTTAAAAAGGGAATTCTACCAATAAAGTATTTGGGAATACCATTGTTTGAAGGCCAAATGAAGGCATGCTTATGGGAGGAAACACTAAACAAATGTAAGTCAAAGGTTGATTCGTGGAAGGGGAGATGGCTGGTGTTAGCATGTTGTATTACCATGGTAAAAGTGTTATTAGTGGCCATCCCTATTTACATGATGGCTTATTTGGATATGCCGAGAAGGGTAGCCAATCAAATAACTGCTTGCCAAAGGAAATTGGTATGGGACGGGGCTAAGTAGAAAGAATGCATCCTGTTGATTCGTTGGGGGACCCTCTTGAAACATAAAGAGTTTGGTGGGGTGGGCATGAAGGAGGTAAAACTTCATAATATGGCTTTGGGAGAAAAGCTAGCTTGGCGTATTTTTACAAACCCAAAGGCTCTTTGGAGTAAAATATTGAGAGAAAAATATTTGGATTTGTGGGAGGCTAAACAAATTCCCACTATTGGAAATCCTCAGAGAGATTCAACATTGTGGAACTTTGTGGTAAGGTGTACATGCAGTTAATAACTGATTAGATCACACAGATTATTAAATATGGATCGAGTGTATCTTTCTGGCATGACTCATCGAATGGGTACACTCCTTTAGACACCTTCCTGAATATGGAAGAGGTCATTCAACTATCAAGTCTAGTGTACATGGTGAGAGTGCGACCTCTTATGCAGTTTTGAAAAGGAAGCAAGGTAGATGGGACTTCAAGTAGAAAAAAATTGAAATGTGGAAGGTGGTGTTAGGATGCTTCTCCTCATAGAATTAAACAAAAGGTTTATTGTTTTCATAGGAGAAAGTGATTCCCTCAATTGGTGTGCAGAGAAAACTAGAGAATACTCGACAATGATTGGCTACAAAGTCCTAAGAATGGAACAATAAGCATAAATTTGGCTAAAAGAGTTCCTTTGGGGTAAATTCATTCTTCCAAAGGCCGGTGCATTTTCCTGAACAACAATGCACAGTCATATTCTAACAAGGGAAAGGCTGAAACGGTTTAGGATGGTTGGTTCTTTTAGGTGTCCACTTTACGAAGAGGAGGAAACAATGAACCACTTATTGGTGGCCGGGCTTAACCGACACACTCTAAGCGTTGATGTCTAGGTGGCCGGGCCCATTCCCCTGACATTTTTGTACCCTGTCTGCTTTTTGAGGGATTCCGTTTGGATAAACTTTGTGTTTTGTTTCCATAAATTTGTATCTCCATTTTCACTTAAGGTTTTTTTTTTTTTTCACTCCCACATTCCATTCGGGAATAAATATGCTCAAATCTTTTCTTATAAATACTTTGCCCATGGAAAGAAATAGCACAACATGTTTAAATAAAAATTTGCGCTTATTCATAGGAGACGAATTAGGTGTAAGGCTAGTTTAACAATCAGGGTATTTATTAATATATATATATATATAATAATGGTGTTTAATAAATATAAAATTTTAAATAATTATAGTTAAAAAGGTTTTATAATAAATATATATAATGAAAGTTAATGAAAATGTTTTTTAGATAAATAAAATTTTAAGTAAATAATTAAAAACGGTTTAATAAAAAATATATATAATCAAAGATGATGAAAAAGTTGTTCTTTTTTAAATATATGTTTAATAAAAAATGTATTGTGAAATTTTTTGAAATAAGTTTTATATAATAAATTATTTTATATTTTAATTTTTTTAATAATATTTTTATTATATTTGAGTGTTTTTAAAGATTCTTTGTGATAATATATATGTTTTTTATGTTAATATATTTATATAATATTATTATCTTACTTTTAAAATAATATAAATATATTAATTAAAATTGCGGATACATTCTTTTTCATTAAACATTTGATATTTTATTTTTATTTATCTAAGATTTGCTTTTTTTACTTTATAACTATTTAAGAATTTTTTATTTTATTTAGTTAATATTTATTTCTATTTATAATTATTTTTTAAATTTGAAATAACTCTTATAAAAAACTCTCCAAAAAAATAAAATAACACTAATTAAAATGATTTGGGAAAAAATAACTCTTACACGAAAATATAATAATAACATAAAAATATAAACAACTTTCAAAATATTATAATTCATAAAACATTCAATGGACAAAGTATTTCTAGAAAGTTTTCTTCTTCCTCCTACTCAACTATCATAATTTCTTACTTAGAGATCTACATTATCATAATTTCTTACAATCTACAACATCTGAAAAGAAGAACAATTCTAGATTTGTAAGAAATGGATAATAAACAAATCATGGAGTATAGAAAAATAACTATGAGTTTCAAGAATTTGAAGTCATCACTTTCAACAAGGATTATATAAATCCTTATGTGAATGAGAAATTACAATAGTTGAGCATGAGGAAAAAGAAAATTCAAAGTTGCAAGAAAGTGAAAGGGAGTGGATTTTGGAAGAATCCACCAAGAAGATGAAAGGTATGGATATTTTATAAAAAATAAATCCTTATTATTTTTTAAGGTTGAAAGTCAAAAAATATTGAACTTGATGAATTTATTGAAAAATAATACCACTTTTTTAAAATATGGTTGAAAAATATGTTCCTCTCCAAGAAGCATCCATAGTCTTCAAAATATTGAGTTAGAAACATATAAATTGATATTCTAAATAATTATGCTAATGAGTGTGCACTTTGAGGGAGAATTATATTTAATTTTAGTATTAAAATTTTGAGCCACAAGAAGGTTTATAATGATGCCAATATCTCTAGTTCAGTAGAGGGAGCTAAGAGTTTTAACTATATGTATGTTATTAGATATCTTTTACTTTGTGCTTTATCATGTTTGATCTTTTAGCATCATAGGACAAATTACAAGAAAGGTGAAATAATTCAAACTTATCATTCTATGAGATTATGGAATCCAAGTGCTAATTGGAGACATGTATGTGAAGAGAAATGCAGAATTTTTTCTAATATATTAACCAAACAATTAAAAGGGGAAGATATTAAGGAACGCATGAACTTGTTGGATTTAATATTATCATTACTTATAAATTCATCATACCATTTATTTGGACAATTAGATGATTCATTTATCCATGGGAAATCATAAGGTAGGTGATCAATTGTATGTTAAGAAAATTGACATTAATTTATATTTATTTACTTAAGAGTTGTTTTATAAAAAAAAATCATTTACTTTGAAAATTTTAATGTTTAAAAAAATCTTAAATGATTCTAAGTAAATGAAAAAAATTATAAAATAAAAAGGAACACATAAACTTGTTGGAATATTTGGTGGATTTAATATTATCATTACTAATAAATTGATCATACCATTTTTTTTTGATAATTAGATGAATTAATTTATCTATGGAAAATCATAAGGTAGGTGATCAATTGTATGTTTAGAAAGTTGACATTAATTTATGCTTATTTAGTTAAGAGTTGTTTTACAGAAAAAAATCATTTACTTTGAAGATTTTAATGTAAAAAAAAAACTTAAATAATTCTAAATAAATAAATTTTTTTATAAAATAACTCTTAAGTAAATAAAAAAATTAAATAATTCTTATATAGTTTTAATTTTTTTAAACATTTAATTTTGTTTCAATTTTTATATATGATCATGACATATAAAATAACTCTTAATAAATTAAACATCAAATAATTCTTAATAGTTTTAATTTTTAAAATATTTAGCTGTGTTTCAATTTTATATATGATGATGGCATGTCACTTTGTGTTACTATTGTATTTAGAGTTTGAGAGGTACAAGTATGGTTATAATCTAATGGGGGCAATCATTATTTTTTAATATTTTTAATTTAATAAAATTGAAATATTTTTTTATGAATGAAGAAAAGAAAAAGGAAATGATATTAAATTTGTGTATTCTAGAAATATTTTGTCCATTGAATGTTTTATAAATTATAATATTTTGAAAGTTGTTTATATTTTTATATTATTATTATATTTGATTTAAGAATTATTTTTTCCCAAATCATTTTAATTAGTGTTATTGGAATTAAAAATACTAGCAAATATTGATTGTTATTTTATTTTCTTGAGTTTTTTTATAAGATTTATTTCAAATTAAAAAAAAAACTATAAATAGAAATAACTCTTTAACTAACTACAAAAACTTCTTGAATAATAATAAAGTGGAAAAAAAATCTTAGATAAATAAAATAAAAAATCAAATGCTAAATGAAAAAGAATGTATATTATTGTATCAACAATTTTAATTAATATATTTATATTATTTTAAAAATAAGATAATAATATTATATAAATATATTATAATAAGCAACATATATATTATGATGGAGAAATCTTTAAAACACTCAAATATAATAAAAATATAATTAAAAAATATAAAATATAAAATAATTTTAAAATAATTTATTATATAAAATTTATTTCAAAATTTTACACAATACATTTATTAAATATATATTTAAACAAAAATCTTTTTCATCATCTTTGATTATATATATTTATTATTAAACTTTTTAATTAATTATTTAAAATTCTATTTTTTTAAGAACATTTTCATTAACTTTAATTATATATATTTATTATTAAACCTTTTTAATTAATTATTTAAAATTTTATATTTATTAGACACTATTATTATATATATATATTTTTTAAATTATATTATTTAAATACTTTGATTATTAAACTACCTTACACCTAATTCATCTCCTATAAATAAGCGCTCATTGGTGCGATAGAGTGATAGGGGAGCACATATTGCAGGGTGATCACCTGCACGATGGTATTATGCCCGAATAGTATGCTTTGTTTCTGTAATAGAATGGTCGGTAAATCTTTCATTACTGTTCTATCCAGTATAAAGTATTCGACCCGAATAGTATGCTTTGTTTCTGTAATAGAATGGTCGGTAAATCTTTTTTGTTTATTGTATCGACTCTGCCATTTTGGAGGTTGTGTTTGGCTGGGCAGCAAAGCCATTTGTGTTTGTAAGCTCTTTTGATATTAAGAAAACTGTGCTACCCACTAAGGCAGCAATTTGCCTTTTAAAAAAAATTAGCCTCAATAATAGAGTTAAGAAGATAATAAAATTAAACAAATTACTATTATTAAATAAGAATATAGGTTACTTATCTCTAAGATCAGTGATGGATAAATGATTTTGTTCCAAAACATGATCTGTCATTGTCAAAAACTTAATTATCTCGATGTGATGAATATCTCGATGTGATGAATATCTCAATTGGAGCTGACATAGAGAACCCTATGGATCCATATTGTACCTTGCATGATCAATATTGACTACTGCAAAACTAATTTGATGCACACAAGAATGATTTGACAAAATATGTATCAAAGGGTATATTTACCTTTACCCTCTAAATATCTCAGCTTATCAAGATAGTGTCTAAAGAGATTGTTGAGGAGATTTTTGGCTTAATAGGTCAACAAATTCTCCAAGGTCAAACCTCTTGGTTGAATAAATTAGTTACAATGAGAAAGAGTGAAGATAACATTCATAGACATGTAGATGGCCTATTTGATTATGCACATTCTTGTATTTTCCTTTAGAATTGAAGTTTTCTCTAATTATTTACATTATCAATTCTTTTATATGATTTTTTAAGTGCACAATAAATGAATGTCTTTAAATATAATAGTGTAGCATTATGTTGTATGAAATGTGTTTTAGGTCACCTCATAACAATTCCTAGGGGGTAGGAAAGTTTAAATTTTCACTTAATTCCTTGTAGTTCATGGATCATTTCCATACTCCTTAAAATTGGTATATATCAATATTGTATCACTTGGAAATGATATGAAGGTACAATGTATTTATTTCAATATGGGGAATGAATATATGGGAATTAATGCAAATGAGGGTTAAATAGGGGTGACTATGAATTGAATTGTTATCCAGGTCTAACACAAGAATATTCCACCTATTGGTATGTTATTGCATTAGGGCATTCCCATCAAGATAGGAACAAAAATAAATGGGTATTAGCATGGTTAAGATTATTTTACAATTATAGTAATTTAGCATTTCCCTTTTTCAAATTCTTACATAGAAGTGGAGACAATTTGTATTAATTTTTATTTTAACTATTAAATAATTTTGATATGTGCATATTGGGTAGTTATGTATATTCATCTAAATTAAAATTAATCTTAACCTCTAGCCAATCACATCTTGGAATGGTGACAATTGCATACCTTGCAACTTTCCCTTCATTCTAGAATCATTTTGACACAACTCTTGAACCTTATTTCTTTTCATTTTCACTCAATGTCAAGAATGGTATTGATCCTTATATTTTTCTATCTCCCAACCTAGGCCAAATTTGTGATTGCATAAATGATTTGAGTCAAATTAATAGTCACAAAATTAATCCCTAAATTTTTAGTTTTAAAATCCAAATTTAGGGTCTATTGGATAACAAATTTGTCACCTAACTCTATATTATCACACCCACATAGGTGAAAAACGTAACAACAATTGAATCAGTCATAACTGTGTTTTATGTCGATTCTCTTTTTATTTTACAAGGTGGCATCTGCTTTCTTCAGATATTCAATGAATGATTTTTAACTAATATCACTTTTAACCAAAAAGTAAATGAAACGGGATGCTTTTAACTTGAAGCTTCGAAAGGCATTCACACAACTTAAATAATGAAAACTTAAACTACCAGAATCTCCAAAGCTATATTAATGAAATCCTTAAGCACCCATCACCATAAAATCTTTATTCAAAGATAAACATTCCACAGCAATGAAACTAAGCAAACATCTATCAAATTCCAATAATAGATAATTCATTGGCAAAATACTCAGAATAAGCAGAATAAATCCACACACCATAACACAAAGATTATGCTTGCATGAACTTCACCATTGTCTTTCTATATTGAAATAACATAAAAGTAGTAAAACTAAAGATAGCAGAGTTTTTGCTCTGATGAGTAAAACAAAGTTTTCCCAAAAGTTCCCTACAACCAAGCATCGATCCCATATTTAAAGATTACAAATTGTCTTGATAACAGTTTCTCAAAGACAACCATAATTTTAGAAATTGAAATAAAAAGTCCTTAAAGTATCAAGAGAGCCAAATTAAAGAAAATAACATAACAACTAAAAACTAATCAGTGGTCCTAGCTCTGACTCTTTCGCTTCCAATTATTTCCACCTCCTACTGCTCTAGTAACACCTCTCATGCCTTTACTCTTTGCTTGTATTCCCGGTACTTGGTGACAATTGCAGTAATGTTTTTACTTCCTGGAGTCGTGGTGATTTGAAACCTTTTCCTCCATCTTGAAAGTGCACGGTCTGACTCAACAATTGTTTCATAGATGTTGTCACTTTCAACCTTGAATGCACTCATATAGGTTTGTAAATTACTCAATTTTCTAAATGAGTTTGCAGTGGCTTTCTCAGAATCACCCACCTCTTTATGATACACCTCTTTATATTGATTTGATATGTCTGCAACATCTAGTATCTTTTCATCAAACTCATCCGTGAGGTCCACTTTGAGGGCATTGAAATTCTCCTTGATCTTCACTAATATGTCAAAATATTTTTCTAACACTTTATTGATTTCCTTGATATAATCCTCATATATTGATAATTTCCAATCCAAGGAATCAAACCAATTAGGATCAATTTCTTTGGGATTATCTACCAATTTTTCTCTAATCAACAAAGTGTGCTCCATGGAGAGCAATTCTGCAACTTCCTTAGAAAGCACATATGTGCTACCATGTTCTCTTCTGATATGCTGAAGTTCAGCTACCAGTTCCTTTCTTTTATCACACATTAACATAAAATTGCAAAAATTTACGAATGGAGAAAAGGCCACCTTGGTAAAGCCTTTCTATCCACTCATTGGCAGCTTTAGCATATCCTAAATTTTTCTTGACAAGTTGTATAGCGTCAGAATCAATACCTTGCACATTAGAGCTTAAGGCTTCCTCAGGGGTCGGAGTCACAATTGATGAAATAAAAAAAATTTAAAGAAAGAATATGAGATTGTAATTGAAGGTTCTCATTTTTTTGTTCCTTTGCACTTTTAATTAATGCATTAATAGAGTAATCAACGTGATAGACATCACCTTCTAAAGTAGATGGCCCCATATCAACGTGGGTAACCTTGTAGCCTACCTCTGTTATCTCATTTTCATTTAGGTCATCTACAGGATCAACAATTTCCAATAGTTGATGCCCAGAAGCAGAATCAGTGACCATCCACACCATCCTCTTGGCCTTTTTGGGCTTCTGGTGACCTTTTAGCAGCATAGTGACTATATCAACCTCAACTATCATTGCAAGAATATTTTTCCTTTTCTTCTCTACTACTTTCTTTAACCATGTTGGGGAAGATGCCACAAGTCCAGTGTCTCTGCTTTCAACACTTACATTTTCCACTTTCTCAACTAACTGAACACAAATAGAGGTATCTCATATTGGAGAGGGAGGAACTTCAAAGAATGTGGGAAAAGGGTTGTCCTCAATTATATGCTAGAAAATGGCCGCAAAGTCTATAGGCACTAGTTTTCCTAACTGGCTCTTTTCTCAGGTGATGACGAGAGTATATTGTCCTATTCACAGATTGACTTTAACTTAACCCCTATTTCTTTTTGCTTCTCGTTGTCTCCTCTTGATTGTGAGATAGTGCTAGACAACCTAGTTATTTTTTTTCCAAATGATATGTTTATGCCAGAGGCCTGTACCATCCCTTGCTCACTCCTTTGTGAATTCCTTTATTCGTGAGGAGAACCTACACCTTGCCACCACTTTCTGTTTGACTAGTATTGAGTTCTTTTTAAAATGAGAGCATAAAGAACTATTAAATCTAAGACCTCATCTTCTGACCAATTAACTTTGTACAGAGGCCTAGCAACAAGGGCCTAATATTCAGGATCAATAATCACCAAATCTTCCTCCACATCTTTTGGAATGTCAAAGGAGAGACCAAAAGCTTGTATTTGCTTCAAGGTCAACCTCATAAAACTACTCCTTTGCACCTCACCTTCATTTTTACAGTCTTCCCAAAAATCTTCAATATCTGGGTGATGTTCATAACTGCTAGCTCCATAGAAATTTTGTTTAACATAGCCCTTGCTATCAAAATTAGTTCTCACTAGCAAATACTGAAGATTAAACTCATTTAGGGCTTTTTCCGCACCCCTAGCAATATTCTTGTTTTTACAGGAAAATGAAGGCATAGATAATGGAAAAATGTACCCCTTCTTTCCCATGTTTGAATACTTAACATTCACAAAGGCCATTTTCTGACAAACTTCAAGAAAAACAAGGAAATCACTTGGATAAAGAGGCAACCTCAATGGAGCCTTCTCAAAACCCCCAATTCTAAGATAAGTAAATTTATCAAACTGAATGTAAAAACTTCCAAATCTCATTACCAGAGAAGCCGCCTCATGTGAAACCCGAAGCTCAGGGTTTCCATCAAGTCTTCTTATAATTTCCATCAAGAATGTGTCATTGATGCAACAGTAGTCCTCATTCCAACCTGCTTAGTGAGCTGTGGAAAACTTCTATACACAGGCGTGTCCGGTGTCGGACGCCCTTGCAATTCCAACCATGCCCAGACAACCTCTTGAATGGCTAAAATGTAAACTAGATATGAGCACATGTGGAATGCAACAGTTTGCCAAAAATTTATCAATTGCTCATTTAAGTGATAACTAAAAATATCAACCTAGTCAATGAATTTATTTTCACTACAATTCACCAGAATGAAATGACACATGTCCAAAATTCAAAAGAGTATGAATATGAATTTCCAACCACACGATGCAACAAGGTGATAACATCTAAAATTTCATCCTTAAAATGAACCCTTTTAAGCTTTGAGGGCAACTGAGACTTACCCTTTTTCTTGGACTTCAACCAATTCTTTGCAATGGAATTTTTGCACCATTCTTCATTCGTTCTGAAAAGCTCTTCACCAACAGCTACAGACATTTCTTCCACAGTTTCCCTCTCTCGAATGCTTAATGCACGAGAAAGACCTCAGGAGTGATTCTCGCAATTACAGACCCATCCACAGCTCTAATTTCTTGAGTCTTTGGAATGTATCCCCTCATGCACGCAATCACTAGGTTGATGCTTTGCATAGCTTTGGGAAAACCTCCCGTGCATGCCAAACCACTTTGCAAAATTTTATCTCCTAGTGTTGTTCTGCTACTTTGCTCCAAGTGCACCAAAAATTCCTCTAAATTGACATGCCCAATTTTAGTGTCCTTTACACCAAACCAGTGATTTTGAATTCCACTCTACATAAGCACAAATATGTGGAGACAGAATGTTTGTACTTTGAGAGATATATTAGCAGAGAATAAGAATGCAGGCTAAATGACTTAGTGAATACTTTGCCACCCAGATTATGTCATTACTTTGACAAGACATGTATTTAATGCGCCATTCAATTTCATTCCTCCAAAAGATAGCCTTTAAACTTGCATGATTTTTTGAAAACCCTAAAAAGACAACTCAAGGTTAGTCCGTACATATCATTTAATGAGGTGGCGACGCCTTTGAAAACCAAGATAATTCCACAATGTCGCGTGATCGCAGAAACTTGGAACATTAGAACCAAAGTTAGGATTTTTGAAGTTTTGAAAACCTCCAACTCACCGACTTCAAATACAACAAACAAAGGCTTGCAACTCAACAAAAGGGAACCAAGTCAAAAAATCGAGAATTTATAAAAATTTAGAACTTCACAACAAGGTTATGAAACTCAAAGGACTAGCGACTAAGTTAGGAAAAATACAAAACCCGTGACTTTGAGTAATTGTCAAGAGAAATAAATAGCAAGGCATTGAAAATGAATGAGGTAAAGACTCGAAAGGTCTAAGGAAGGGAAGTTTAAAATTGTTGATACCAGTTTAAAAGTTACGGATAACAGGGTCAACCTAACCCTTCCAACTAGCCATTATGTGTTGACTCAAAGCAAGTAACACTTCATTTGCAACCCATGGAGTCTTATTTAAAAACATAATTGTTGTTTATTTTTTACACACATAGAGATCACGCTAAAATCATAAAATAAGAAAATTCAAGATATATTTATTGTCACAGCATGTTACACCCCATTTATATGTATTTCATGGAAATTGGTTTGCATACTATTGTTGGTTTATTAAATAATTTATGTTTTGTTGATAATATATGAATAATTAATTATGTTAATTATTATAATATGTTGATGAGTTTGAGAACCATTTTTCACTATTAATAATAAATGTTACATGATAATAGATTTTTTAGATATTATTTAATATTAATTAAATAATCTAGATTATTTTTTTTGAAAATAAGTTTGATTGATTATTCTTTTTTATGTCACAATCATATTGCTTGTGCATCAAGTTGGAAAGTAATCAATTTACATACAGGTATTGAAATAATGAAGAGAGGGTCTCATCATGGTAAAGAGTTAGAAGGTAAATAGAAGCATCTAATATGTTGATAACCATAAACACACCATATAAATTTAAATTTAATTGTTGTATTTACATTGAATAAGGTAAAATAAGTAAATATTATTGTTTAAATATGTTTATGTGTTTATTCAATACACTATTCTAATTAAATAATCATGTAATAGGTGATGTATATAATATAAAATTATTAAGACAATATAATTATAAATAATGTGTTATTATTCTATCCTTATATTTGTTATGATTCGGTGATGTACATCCTTGTTATAAAATAAAACATAAATTTACAAGGAATAGAAAAGCAATCTAAAAAGAAAAGAAAAGATTCTTAAAATCCAACTTGAGTGAGAATAGTGGAGATTGATTTTGAAACTTGAAAAAAAAATGGCTTGAGCTAGAAACAAGTACATGAATAGGTGATCTTTTTCAAGGTTTTTTCATCAACAAGAATAAAGGTAAGCTCTACATATGAGAGAATATTATATTTAGAATTGATTTATTTTGATATATATTGTTTCACCTTTTAGTATAGGTCTTTTTGTCTCATCAATTCCAATCCTATGGGCTACTAATGATTTGTTAAATCACCAATTTGGATTGAGATATTTCACACCTAACCATTAGTGAATCATGAGTAAAAAAATTCATGAGAATGGGTTATAGTAAACAATTACTTGGAAGACATAGTAATTCCTATTGTCAAAACTATAATACTTACGATTTATCTTTGATCAAGTTGCATTCATAATAATTTCTATAACAATAATAAAACAATGTTAACTCAACTTCATCACACAATGAATAGGGTGATAGGGAAAGATTTAAACTGATGGGCATTGATATTTTGAATTGATATCCAAGTATATCTACATAATGCATGAAAAATATTTATAATTTGCATTAAAAATAAAACTAATGATTAAATTAGATATGCAAGATTTATGCATTAAAAGAATCCACCAATTTCACACAAATAAAAAAATAAAACAATAATTAAATAATATGTGTAAAATAAATGTGGAACAATCTCAACCTATTGTATGAGTCATTATTTACAATCTAGATATATGATAAATCTTATTCACATTTTTTTTTTCCTTATACCAATTATTTTCTTATTTTTATTTGAATTGTTACCTATTTAATATTGTCCTTTGTATTAATGGAAGTATAATTTGAAGGATACACACTATTATTTTTCCTTGCATTACATACTAGAATATTGAGATAATATAGTAAAAGATAATTAAAAACCCATACATTTTCCAAGTTTATGTCTATCAAAACTTGTATACAAGAATATTGACAACATAATATCAAATTAGGACACTTTAAGCTAACTACCTTAACTTGGTCAAAATATTACATTATAAATATTGTTAACACTATGTTACAAGTCCATTATATAAGATTGTTATCACTAGGTAATACTTGAATGTTATATTTTAAAACATCAAGCTTTACAAATATGAGACACACAATATCTCTTTAATAAACCAACAATAGTTTCAAACCTTTACAAAACTTAAAGAATACAATTTTGATAAAACATCAAACACGTTTATTTTCTAGATTTTATGTAGGAAAAATAATCACATCATGGTGCTTTAATCACCAACCACATAACTTGTTAGGCTTCATGTACTTAACTAAAAAGGGTGAGCATATCCCTCATATAGAGGTGACATAAAAGCATAGCCAACTAGAATGTAGAGAATCTTGTGCAGCTATGTTTTACTCATAACATACACTACACATGGACTTGTAACATATCTAAATAGTTTATGAAATACAAATTTCATTTAATAAATAAACATTTCATGTTACTTTGGCCAAAGATTTATATAATCGTTCTCTTACATAGTATATTTCATTCCCTAAGAAATTAAATTATAAAACAAGTAATTAACTATCCCTAAATGAAAAACTGTTCACAACACATATTCAATCATATAGAACCCTAATCCTTATATTTCCAGTAAAATATAATCAAATCATAATTTTAAATATATATCTCAAATTAATAATCACAAATAAAAACATCTCCCTATATTGCACTCTATATTTTAACACCATTTATATCTTAAATACCAAATTATACCATGTAAAAATATCTAGCATCGATTAATGAAATCATACTTTTAAGCTTTAGTCATGCAAGAAACAGAAACATGAGGTTCATGTTTTTTGTAATGCACAATTTAACCAAATATCAGTATTGACAAAATTGTCTACAACAATCTATGACGATAAAACATTTCTAGTATGATTTTGGGAATCAAGTAGTTTATTTAGAATGTAGTGCCTTAGTATACAATATGTTTTATGATACTTCTTTTGGTTCTAGTTGTTAGTTATATAAGATCCTTTATTTTATGATATATATTTACTTTTGATATTCAAATGTAGGCTTAAAAAGTACTTGTGTGGAATGTAACAAGAAACTATAAATTGACATTTATTTGGCTAGATATTTCTACAAAAGTACGCTAAATTGTAGAATTTTTTTCTCTATCTAGAATTAGATCAATTGCAAGTATCTTCTTAGTAAATTATCAATTGCATATACAACAATTTCACTAATCTTCAAATGTCATTTTGTTTACATTATTATTTTTGTTGGTGATAGGTTGTGTTCTACTTAATGTGGCTACTATAGTTGAGATTTTTCTAGATCAAAGCTCTTGTATCTTAATCTCAAATCGGATTGTTGCCCCATTAGATGCAAAATCTCACCAATGTATTTTAAGTAAGCTTGAGGCAATGACTTCAAACACTCTATGGTGTTTAGGACTAGGGTACCCTGCATGTTAAGAGGTATATGAAGATATTCAGAAAATAAAATAATATGGTATTTGTATGTTGGTGATTACAAGAGACAATAAGAGTACAACTAAATCTATTATAACTGTAATCTATAGGTGATGATATGATTGCTAGTTTTATTTTTAAAAAGAAACAACCAACCTCTACTTTTATAGGCCTTGACAAAATCTTATTAACTTGTCTAAATTTTTATTCTATTCTTGGGTTTTCTCCATAAAAGTAGCCCCTTTATTATCTTCTAATACCATTTTTAGCTAAAAAATATGTTCATTCATTCCTAGAGCCTATCTATTTAAAGTAATTCCAGGATATCTTGTAACAACAAAAAAAAAAAATTTATCATTAAATTTGCAATGTCTCTTTCATACAATCATATTCCCACACTACTTGGACACCATGCAAATAGAGGAGAAGTGATATTGATTTCCAAGGCCTAGGCTACATAATATCCTAATCTTTCTTTTTCTATTCCCTAGTTATGGTTGGTTGTTTCATCCTTGGGATTTTTTTGGGTTGTAAAATAGTATAATTTACTCTATTATTTCAATTCTAGAACTACATTGTTTATCTTCAAAAATAAAAAATAAAAAAATTAAGTTGTTTTTTCAATGAATTGATTCTAGAGGTTTTAATATTGATAGCTAAAGCTAGAATATTCATGTGTGATGAAGTGGTATTCCTTCTGGTGAAAGGGATTAGGTGCTTGAGGGTCCTTATCTAAATATGGCAACACTCAATAATTTGATTTATATATAATTTTTTGAATTTAAACAAACACAAACAAACAATGATATAATTTAAATCTACATTGTGTGTAAAATATTCTCAACAATCAAACATCGCCATTGATTTTTTTCTCTTACCATGATGAGAGATTCTCTCCATTCCTTCAATACATGTACACAATTTTCTCATTTTCTAATTTATTCACATTAGATAATAATTAGATCAATATAAGTAATCAACAAAACTTATAAATTCAATGAATTTAATCTAGATCATTTAATTTGAATATTAAATAATCTCTAAAAATTATATCATCATGTAAGATTTATCAATGATATGGCTCTCAATTTCATCAACATGTTCTAATAATTAGTATATTAATTATTCATTTATTATCAATGTAACATCAAACCATTGATTGTATGTAAACTAATTTTTGGTAATACATATAAATATGGTGTGACATACTTCCCACTAAAAAAAGTCATTTCCCTTGATGTTCACACAAACTAAAAATTTAAAAAATAGTACAACTAATCATTATAAAACAAATGAATCCTGAAAAATAAATAAATAAATAAATCCTCAGTATCCTCCCAAGTGGCACTATCCTCAAAATATTAGTCCCATTAGACCTTGTATTGACATAATTTCCTATTGTATAAATAAAGTTTGTACATATATCTAATACTCTAAGTAGATCTACTTGAAACATTCATGCATCATGCACTTTCAAGGCATGCCAATCAAGAAAATGAGCAACATCAAGATGGTACTTCTTCAAAAGAGACACATGAAAAATATTATGAATTTGAGCAAGAGCTCAAGGTAATGTGAACATGTATGCTACTGGATTTATCACCTCAAGAACTTCAAAAGGTCCCACATATCTAGGTGCTCATTTCATAGACTTGTCAAATTTAATTTAAATTTTTTTAGATGTTGCTCTTTAAAATAACTACTCTTCTACTAAGAAATATCTAGGAATCTTGTTTTATCCTCATAACACTTCTAACTATCAGAAGCTTCCTTTAGTATCTACTAAATAAGTTTGACTTGTTGTTCCATATCCTTTGACATGTCAAGTCCAATTATCAATCCATCATCTTTGGTATCCCAACTAAGAGGGGTATGAAACTTTCTACCATAGAGTATCTCAAATGGTGTCATACCAAGAGATGAAAATAATAGTTTTTATATGCAAATTCTACAAATTGAATATATTTTTTACATCTATACTAAGTGTTCATGCAGTACATTCTCAATATGTCTTCTAATACTTGATTTACTTGATTTTTCTATCAATTTCAAAATAAAAAATGAGCTAAGATTTAACTAAGTACCTAAAGTTAAATTCAAATTTTCCAAAAACCTTGATGTCATCCTTACATCATTGACAAAAATAATCCTTTCCAAACACCACGCAATCTTAAAAAAAAATGCACAAATCTTTCATAAGAATAGGTACTCTTAGATTACCAAGAATATAGCTATCTACCTTAATTAATTTATCAACCAGATGAATAACATCATGTTGATTCTTCATCATAGGTAATTTCTAGACATAAAATCCATGTTGATAACTTTTCACTTGCATTTAAAAATCTCATGAAGATAAAGAGACCTACAAGATGAGCATGTTTAGCTTTGACTCGTTGAAATTCTAAATATTTGGCTACAAAATCCATAACATCTCTCTTGGGTCCAAGCCAAAAATATAATTAATTAAAATCCATTGATATCTTTGTCACTTTTGAGTGACCCAAGTAAGGAGCATTATGTGCTTCTCTTACTATTATATGTCCCAACTTTGCTTAGTATAGAATATCAACTCTATTTCTAAATTGTGTAAGCCCATTATATTTTATAACATATCCCTCAAAATGATAGTGGAGGGCATTATCTTCAAGGGCTTTGTGAACCATATAATAGTGTTCATCTTCATGCAATTTATTCAAAACATATTACCTAGAGGTAGCTATTATTGATGCTAGCATTATCACACGTTTATGCCTACTCAATGCATCTTCCACTATGTTATCTTTGCCTTTGATATAAACTATGTCAAATTCATACTCTCTTAGAAATTCTAACAACTACCTTTGCCTAGTATTTAAATTTGCTTAAGTAAAAATATACTTGAACCCTAAATGATTGATCTTCAACTCAAATGATTTAGGTCTATTTCACATCTAAAGTTAACAAAATCGAGAATAAAATTTAAAAAAAAAAGATTAATTGAATTTTTAGAAAATCGAAAATAAATCTAAAAAAGATTAATTGTTTTTTTACAATACAAAACAATTTTTACTACTATCAATTTTAACAATCAATTAATAGTCAAACAAAAAAAAAGATATAAATAATGAAAATAGAATTTTTTGTCCAAAAAATTAATAAAAAAGCATGTACACTTTTTAAATAAGTGAAAAATTCAATTAAAAATCATTGCACATGAAAATAGAAAGTAGATTTTTGTTTTTCTTTCACAGATTTGCTAACCTCCTATATGTCGTGCTGCCATTGTAGAGTTACATCTATTGACGTAATAAAATAAAAAATATTTAGATTATTTTAGTTTTTCATTTTACAAATCATTATTTTATGACTTTATATAATAAAATTTTGTATTTAAAATGTAATTACTATTAAAAGTGTAGATTACAATTATTAGAGATGCATATATTTGTGAGTATTAAATTGTATCAGATAATTGTAATTATTATTTGATCGCATTACAATTAATAAAAATAATTTAAGAATTTAACTATGAATAAGGATCAAGGTTACTAGATTGAATAGGTGCTATGAACAACATTTTTCATTCGAGCATACTTAATTACTTGTTTTTATAATTTAATTGTCTAAAGAATGAACTATAGCACATAAGAAGACAATTATAGAAAGCTTCAACGGAAATACCATGAACAATTTATTTCATAAACTATCATATATGTTCTAGGTTCATGTACAATATATGATGTGTATGATAAATAGAATATGATCACACAAAATTCTCTACATTTCAAGAGGCTCTCTTTTTTGTTATCTTAGCACAAGGGATGGGTTCACCCTTCATGGTGAAATATGGGGAAGCCTGAAAAATTTCAAAAATGGTGGTTAAAACACCATGATGCGACTCTCTCCTAGATCATATCTGATCTAAAGAAGCAAATTTTATGCATTATTGATATTGCATTATTTCTTGTAATGCCCCCTTCCAAGGAGTATTCAAAAGAGTTTGTTTAGCCTATTTTATTCCCTTGGGCTAATTTCACGCCATCAAGGAATAAATTAAATTAATTAATTTAAAGTTGTCCAATAAAGTACATTTTACATATAGCTTTATTTTAATTAATTTAATAAAGTGACTTAAGTGAAAATTTAAAAAATATTAAAAAATCACTTTAATATCGAGCCTTAATGAAATATTTTAAGCAAGAATTAAAAAGGTCATCCGAGAAACTATAAAAGTGGAATCAGGAGCTCATTTGCTCATGCTTGATTTTATTTCTCTATTGTGGATTTTGACAGCCTTTTGTGGAGTAAAAAACCTTGAGTGGAAGACCCACCCTAGTTTGTTGTAGGTGGAGCCACTTAAGTTTCACATTTAGATTCAATGGTTGAAGATTACAAAATTTGTGAAGTCTTGTTCCATGACCAATTTCTAAGTTTGAAGGCTTTGAAGAGTTATGGGCACCGTGTTTGGAAATTGAATAGGGAATGAATAAAATTAATGTTGGTTGGGCATGGGGTTGAGTTGGGTAATGAAGTAAATTTTGTGATGATGAGTCCTCATTGTTGGGTGTTTCATTATCTGGCTAAGCATGGAGTTCATGAAATAATTTGTGGGAATTTTGGGAGTCCTTGCTAGGCATAGAATCTCTTGGAAGTTGGACACAATTATGGAATGAAGTCATGGGAATCTAAATACTCCTCATTTGTTGGTCGATGACATTCCAAAGCAATGTATAGTTGAAATCCCAATTGCAATAATTTGGAGGGATTATTTAGGGAGGTGTCACCAATTCGAAGGAGGCATGAGGTCTATAAAGTAATTCATAGAAGTTGTAGGATTTATAGGAAGGGTCTTTGGTGACCCTTAGTGTTGGCACAACACCTTAGGGAGTTGTAGAACAACTAAAGAAGGGATCTAGGTAGCAGAGGTTCATGAAATGTGAACAAATATAATATAAAAAAAGGTCAAAAAATTAAATCATAAATTTATGTGCTCTCATATTGATAATAGGGAACCAAATTGTTCATTTTTCTTATTCCTTAAGTCTTGTTATGTGTATGGCATTTGTTCGTTATATTACTTTGAGCATTTTATGAATTTATATCTAATGAAGAAACATCTCCAAACTCAATATACACATTAGCGAATAGTTATAGCCAAAAAATCACTCACAAAGGAATGCAATCTAACTTTTTGACAAAATGCCAATTTATTAAATATTGGTCAAAGTTCAAAAATTTAGCATAGAATTTGGCAAGGGTTCTTACAATGGTATCAGAGCCATTGATTCTACCAACCTTGAGGGTTTTATAACTTGTGGTATAATTGAAATTAATTTATGAATTTGGAAGATAGAAAATTTATCACATACATGCGAAGAGAACACTTCCTTGGTTTAGATTCCAAAGTAGAAGGAAATATGGGTCACAAGAATGAACATCAAAATCCTAGTACCATTCAAATTTCAAAAAAATCAGCAAGAGGGCAGTAGCAATTGGCACAATTAATGACCCAAATGATGCAAACCATCAACACCAATAAATATAGCATGGGTAACAATGACAATAACAATAATAGGAATACAGGTGAAGGGAATAATGGTACATATTGACATTTCATGCCACCCTTTGATGACCCATCATTAATAACCAAACTAAGAGATCCTACATGGGCCATCTAGCATAATTTTTCCTTGGGGAGATTCCTAAATTTGGCTAAGTCCCAGTTTTCAGGCTTTCGGGTTTTTGCTTCCATGCCTACTTGCATGATTTCTCCATTGCTCCCAACCTTCCTTCTCCTTCATCTCCTTCTCCATCCTTCTAATGTTTTGGGTGTTGGCCATTAGCCTTACCCTTTAACATCTTTCGTTCCTTCATCAACCATCACCTAATGGTTCGAGGTCCGTCGTTTGATGGTCCGAGGTCCATCGCTCAATGGTCCGATGCCATTTCCCAATGGTCCAAATCATGTCACCCAATACTCCTTTCGTCTCTCTTCTTCCTAAGGTCTAATGCTACCCTTTCATTTTCCTAAGTCCTCATTTTCGAGCATCGGTCGTCGTCCTTCCCCTTTACTCCTTTCGCTTTGGCGAAAGGACATAATCCTTCCCCCAAATACCTAATCCTCGATTTCTCTTTTGGCTTTCAGACATAGGGTCTTCAACCTTTTCCTTCCATCTTTTCTTCTCACCGATGTCTTGACCCAAAATTCAATATCATGAGAGATGGGTTCTTGTTGAACCACTACTCATGAAACATGGGTCAATGAGTTTGACTCGAAACTACACGGTTGAATCCTGATAGCAATATCATAATTTGACACGCTGTGGAAATATACCTCCTTATCAATTGATGAGCTAAAGGGGCTCTATTATGAATGGTTCATAAGGAACAACACTTGAAGGTTTTGCAAATGGTAACAACTCAAGCGGGCTTAACTGGAGAAAACTCCACGTTAGCGTGCTTGGCTTTCATCTTGGGATGGGTGACCTCCCGAGACGGACCAGTGCTTCACCTCTGTGAGCATCACCTAGATGCAATGAGTGCTAAGTGGACCATTCGATATCATGAGAGATGGGTTCTATTTGAACCACTACTCATGAAACATGGGTCAATGAGTTTGACTCAAAACTACACGGTTGAATCCTGATAGCAATATCATAATTTGACACGCTGTGGAAAGATACCTCCTACTTATTAAGTGTTGAGTTTCGAGCTTCAAGAGTCGGGCTTCTCCCTTACCTCTTACCTTTTCCTTGGTAAGAGATAAACCATCTTCTCAATCCTCAATGCCTAATAAAGGTTGACCTTTTGGTGGTCACGGTTTTGGCCTTTTTCTCTTCCTTCTTTCAACATGTGGTACACTAATGGCCCAAAGCTCGACACCCAACGGTTTGATGCAGTACACCGACGGTCTAATTCCCTACGACCTCACCTCGATGATCCAATTCCCATCCCCTAACGACTTGACCTTCAACAGAGACACATTTTTGAGGCTCCAAACCATTTAATTCATATTCACACCAGAAGTTCCTTTCGGGCTCGATGCCTTGACATTCCATGGATTGGCGTGTTTTTTTTGCATGACGACGCCACTAATGTGTGAACCACTCCCCAACTACTAGATATGATTATTGAAGATACAAGAATGTTTTTAATGCACAAACCAACTAGCTGCAAGTAGATTTCATGACACCCATGCTCATTCATTGTTGTTGTTTGTCCCTTCTAACAAATCCCATATCCAAATTGTTGATTTCATGGAGGATTTTGGAGGTACTTTTGGATAACCTCCTATGGAGAGGTATGGTGACCATGCGTGTATGGGCAAAAATTTTATGGATAAATCTCAAGCTTCCTTGATCAGATTAGGTGACCCTAGCTGGGTTAGGGTTTGGTTTGAAATCATCTAAATTATGCTTGATCTATAAAAGCAACATTTGTATTCTTTTTAGGGGTTCTTCCTTTGGCTCCTCTAGGGTTTTTCTATTGCATACACAACATTTTTTGCATTCTTCCATTGTAAAGACTGCTTCGAAGCTTTATGTTAATAAAATTCAACTATTATCACTGTAGTCTATTGCATGTTTGCGTAAAATCTATTACCTTCATATATGAGCATGTGTTTTAGTTGTTTCATTGATATATTATGCTATTTTGGAGTAGGAAGAAAAAAATTGTATCTTGGTGCATCACCTTCTTTTACATTTCACGTCTCCTTCTATCTCTTTCTCTGTGATTTGTTATAGTAGAATAATAATAAGGTTTTTATGTGTTGTGTTAGAACAACACATTTTGCACTTAGTTTAGAAGAGGAATTTGGCCTTCTCTGAAGATTCAACCTCATTTACGCAAGGTCCCACCTTGAGGTTGTTTCCATTATGTCATTAGAACATTGAACTCTTGTTCAGTAGGGTGCAGTTTTATGTGACAACAATTTTTGGCACGCCCGATGGGACAATAAGAAATTTCACTTCATTTGGTTGAGAGAGTGGTGTTTCTCTCAACATTCCAGCCTTGAAGAGGCTCTCAAACAAGTACCTAGTGACTCTACAATCAAAGGAATCTACATCAAAGTTGGTGACTCAAGTTGTTGCCTAGAACTCTTGGCTACAAGGCGAACCTGTGCATTCATGCCCAAAATTCAAACAAGATCATATTTTAGAGGCAATTTTGAATACATTTAGCTACCATATTTACCATCTTTTGCTTCTAGAAGAAGAAGAAATGCTAGACAATCATTGTCACCTGTTAGGAGAAGTAGAGGCTCAAATCCATCTCTTAGAGGTCAATCTACGCCACCTTTGGGTAGATTATTTCAAGCTAGAACACCTATTGTCCATACAAATAGGAATTTATTCCATATGGATTTACCTAGGAATCAACCCTTTTGTATCTTTTAGTGGTGGCATCCCTTTAATTTTAGCCCAAAAGGATGATATACCAATCAATTCCCTCATAAGTATTCCCCATTTTATTGATGAAACATCTACAACTCCAGTAGAGCACATCATAGATGTGGAAAACATATGCTCAGTGCATGATGTAGTTTAGAAGATAATGTGGTTGTTAGGTTGCTTGCCACTTCCCTTAAGGGTAAAGCATTGTAGTGGTATAGAGGATTGTCACCCAACACCATTCACAATTGGGATGAGTTAGGTGAGAAGTTATGCAAGCATTTTGAAGAAAAAAGTGACCACTTATCCCTAGTAGAAAAATTGACAATGATTAAGAGGGAACATCATGAAGTCATGAGTGACTTCAACTACAGATTTGAGAAGACTTGGTATAGAATCCCTGCCTTGGTCAAGCCTTCTCCTAAGCATGATTTTCTATATTTCTTAAGGGCTCTTAATAGTGATATAGCTGTTATGATTCAATCAATGGGTGGTTTTACTTTACTTGGAGCATATGACTTGGCCATAGAGGCAGAAAATTGTTTAATACAGACTGGGAAGATAGCTCCTAGGCCATCAATGTCTTTATTTCCAAAGCTTCACTCATAGTGAATAGTAGCCCCTATCCTAGTGGCTCCTAGCCCAGTGGTTTGCACAAGCCAACCTTCTACTTCTCCTATACTTCTAGAAGATTGGGGCACCTTGCTCTGAAGTATGAATAATGAAGTAGTATCATTGAAGAGGAAACAAGCTCAAAACAATAGGCCTTATCAACCTCAAAATCAGGGTTATCAAAAAAATAGGCCACCTTATCAAGGACAAAATCAGTGGAATCACACTAGGCCTATTAATGACATACATCCACCTGCTACCAGCACTACTAAAGCTTTGGTCCCAGTGCAAAATAATCTAGCACGAGAGCATGAATGGTGTTACCCTTGTGAGCAAGCTCATAATCAAAATTCTTGCCAAAATGGAGAGTTTGTACAAACTCTAGTGGCTTAAAATGAAACCTCTGCTTCAAGGCAACAATTTGGTACAAACCAAACATTTGCTAATAGTCAAAATCATGCGCATGAGGACTCCCCATTACTCATTTGGGGTCAAGAGGATTTTTGTTGTGTAAATCAAGCAGATGCTAATACAATAGCTCAAACTACAAGATCAAAGAAAAGATCAATGAAGGGTGGCGCATCTTCCATGGTTGGGAAAGCATTAGTTTCTCAACAACCTCAACCAAGTGCAGATGTTGGAAAAACAAGTAGAACAACAAATGTTCCACAATAAAAAAAGCCTATTAGTAGGCTCAAACAAGAAATGGATCAACCTAAGATCACCCAAGCAATAAGAATAGACTATGCTATTCCAAAATTTCCTTCCAAAACTAGCCAACTTCCTTTCAACATAGTGGATCAAATGAAGAAATCCAATCTATATGCTACTATGTGGGAATCTCTATCCATTCCATCACAAAGGGATTTGTTGCAACAAGCTTTAAAGGAACATAAACAAATGGGTGATGTACAAGAAAAAGAGCAGACTACTCCATCACGTAGCTTGGTGCAACCCAAAGAAGGAAAGTCCAACAAAATCAGCAAGCCACCTCCCTTCTATCTTTCCCTAATTATTGGAAATCATATAGTGCATAATTGTATGATAGATTGTGGGGCAAGTAGTTATGTCATGCTTAAGGGGATTGCTAACATGCTTGGCATCAATTATGAACCGGTGGCTAGAAAGGTCTTACAATTGGATGGCACTGTTGTCAATACAGTGGGAGTAATTAAGAACCAAAAATTGACCTTGCATGCATGCCCTAGTTGTGATGTGTTGCAAGATATTTCAATCATAGACCTCCCTGCTCATTGTGCCATTTTTTTTTCTAGAGATTTCACTGCTAAGATAGGTGGATAATTATTTGTTGATTGGTCTCATATGTTATTTAGAACTAGATATGGTACTAAAGCAACTATCAAATCTAAGCCCATAACAAAGGATCACCTAAAGCCTTGCAGTCCTAGTCCAATAAACATAAATTGTACATTGCATGAGCAAAAGGAAGAGTGCTATATTCATGAGCCTGCCAATCCAATAGAGGAGGTACCTGATTGTTTGTTGGATGAATGGGGAAATTCTTTGCAATTTTATCCACTTACTATAGCTGAAGTAGAGGAGACTAGTCTTGGCACCTATTCCATTCATGAAGAAAATGCTACTATCTCCAATCTCATAAAAAACTCAAGAGGATTTAGGGGGATTGTGGTAGATGTTTGTTTATGGTGCTAGAAATAGAAATGGTGTTGGTGCTAGTGTAATGTTAGTATCTCCAAGAAAGGAGAAATATTACTTCTCTTTCAGGCTTCAATTTAGTTGCACTAACAATGTGGTTGAGTATGAAGCACTCATTTAAGGTCTCGAACTTGCACAAAAAAAGAGCATTAAATTGTTGCAATTTTTTATGATAGTGAATTAGTTGTCCATCAAGTCAGAACACAAAGCTCAACCAAGAACAATTTGCTCAAATTCTACAAACACAAGGTTTGGGATTTGATAGAGGGCTTCGAGGGTTTTAACATCCAAACCACTCCAAGAAATCAGAATAAACATGTTGATAGACTTGTAGCAGTTGGTGCTCAGTTTGACATACCAACACATATTGCAATATGTAGGAGCAACATATCAGGCTTGTTGTGAGGCCTGTTGTTTCGAATAATCAAGATCACTAGTCGATCTTTGATAGTAACCGATAGATAGTGATTTTTTTGCAAGAGGAGGTAGAATTTTCTAAAAGAAATTAGTCCACGCTACAAAATCAGTATGGTGATCAGATTGTGCAGTCGAGTAGCAACAAGCTACCAAATGATCTCATCACCCTTGAAGGTATTTTCAACCCTGATGATTAGTTAAAGAAGAAAATGATGAACTTAGCTGCAAAGAAGGGTGACTTCATGCTAATAGAGATCTCAGAGGGAAAGTCTCTAAACTTGGGAAAAGTATGCTCTACCACTAAACATGATGTTTTCATAGATCTTTGCAATAGATACAATAAAGTAGTTGTTTAGACTTATGAAGACCTAAAGGGTTTTGACCCAAGCCTTGCCCAACATACCATTGAATTAGATCTAAATGCAAAACCTGTAATGCAAAAACAAAGGCCTATAAATCCTAAGATTGAGCCTTTGATGAGAAAAGAGTTGGCCAAATTGATTGAGGCTAGAATCATTTTTCCCATCAAGAATTCTTCATGGGTGGAAAATCTTGTCTCTGTTGGGAAAGAGAATGGGTAAATAAGGGTTTGTGTTAATTTTAGGGACCTAAATAGAGCCTCCCTAAAGGAACATTATCCCCTCCTCTCCATGGAGTAAATTTTTCAAAGAGTCAGTGGGTTAGAAAGGTTTTCTTTCTTGGATGGTTACTTAGGCTATAATCAAATTCTAGTCTGAGAATTTGATCAACACAAGACAACATTTACTACAAAGTGGGGCACCTGTGCTTAATGTAAAATGCCTTTTGGTCTAACCAATGCAAGTGCTACTTTTTAGAGAGCTATGAATATGGTGTTTCAAGGTATGTTTGGACAATTTGTTTTGGTCTACTTGGATGATATCACAATGTTTTCAAAATATGCAAGAGACCATTTTAGTCACCTTGAGTAGGTATTTCTGAAATGCAGGGAATATGGTATTTCCCTAAATCCAAATAAATGTGTCTTTGCCACTAATCAGGACAAACTCCTTGGTCATGTTGTTTCAAAGGATGGCTTGGTCATTGATCCTGCAAGAGTAAAGTCTATTTTGGCCATCCCACTTCCCAATCACAAGAAGGGATTATAGAGTTTCTTGGGCACAATTAACTTTGTGAGGAGGTTCATTCCAAATATTGTTTCTTTGGTTAAGCCTCTTACCTCTATGCTCAAGAAAAACATGGTCTTCAAATGAACCAAGGAAGGTAAAGATAGCTTTGAGGCTATCAAACAAGCAATTGCTCAGGCTCCTACCCTTTCCTCCAGCTTTAAACATTATGAGGTCAATTACAACTATGTTGAAAAGAAAGCTCTTGCTACTATTAGAGCATTGAAAAAATGTACACATGTCTAATAATAAGATAAAACTAATGGTGCCCCATGTCAACATTAAAGAGTTCATGTTGAGCAGAGATATCAATGAAAAAAGGGTTGGATGGATCACCAAGGTGATGGAGTATGATGTTGACATCAAAATCACCAAGTTAGTGTGGGTCAAGGGGTTGTGTGTGCAACTTGTCTCAAAATTTGAGACTCCTACAGGGGCTTCCCTTGTGCTACAAGAACAACAAGCACCAAATGCAAACATACAAGGCAACTAGGTGCATGATATGACTACCTTTTTGCAAAAAGGTGGGTATCCTCCAGGTCTAGATAGGACCAAAAGAAGGAATTTTGGATTACAGTCCATTCCTTATGTCATGGTGGATGGCATAATTTTCAAAAAGGATTTTAATGGGGTCCTATTAAGATGCATAGAGGCAGATTAAGTTAGCAAAATGTTGGAGGAATTCCATGATGGTTCTTCAGGTGGCCATTTCTCTACAAGGACCACTGCTGTAAAAGTCATGAGGGATGGTTATTATTGGCCAAATTTATTTAATGATGCTCACAATTGGGTGAGAAATTGCAAAAAGTGTGCTTTCTTTTCTGGAAAGCAAAGGTTGGTTGCCCTCCCTCTTCACCCCATTCAAGTTCATCAGGCATTTACATAGTGGGGTTTGGATTTTATTGGCATGATAAATCCACCATCAAGTGCTAGTCATAAATGGATTTTGACAACCACATACTACTTTACCAAGTGGACTGAGGTAGTTGCCTTGAAGGATGCCACTGATGCTTCAATTTTGGTTTTCCTTGATGGAATTGTTATAATATTTGGCACTCCTTCCACCATCATTTCAAATAATGCCAAGGATTTTACTAGTGCTCAAATCCTTGATTAGGCAATCAAGGATGGAATTTACTTGAAGACCTCATCTAATTATTATCCTCAGGGTAATGGCCTAGCTGAGTCTTCAAATAAAAATATCATCAGGAGTATCAAGAGGACCATTGAGGACAATCAACCAATCTGGCATAGCAAATTAAGGACAACCCTTTGGGCTGATAGAATTACTCCTAAAAGAGCAATTGGTAATTCTCCTTTCATGCTAGTTTATGGAAGAGGCAAGGTTACCATTATCATTAGAGCTACCTTCTCTTGAGTTGGTACATCAGCTGGAGTTAGAAGAATATGATGCTATGACAGTAAGGTTGGATGAGCTTTTGGAATTGGAGACAAGGAACAAATCTATGCAAGTCATAGAAACACATCAAGCATAGGTTAAACAAAATTTTGACAAAAGAGCAGTCCACATGATGTTCCAAGAGGGAGATTTAGTGCTGAAATGAGTTGTAGAAAGAGCCAAAGCTGGAAGACATTCCAAACTAGATGCTATTTGGAGTGGTCGATATGTTATCACTAGCTGCAAGGAGGCATTCCATCTTTCCAAGTTAGATGGTGAGGTTCTTCCAATCTTACTCAATGGGATCCATCTCAAACCTTATTTCTGATGAGTTTTGAGTTTTATGTACATATTAGATAGTTGTTTTATTTCTCAAGAAGTGTTTGCACACATTGCATTCTCCTTAAGAGAATGTATGTTCTAGTTTCCATGCTTTTCTCTAAGTGCAGGCCTACACATGTTTTGTTTTTCCCTTGGGATGCCCAATTTTGTAAATCCCCTTCACGACTCTGCTCCCAATGGATTGATAAGGCCCCTGGATCCCATGATTAGTAGGCAATCATCTCGCAAAAATTGCCAAAAATGTTGACATTTCATACCACCCTTTGATGACCCATCATTAATAACTGATCTGAGAGATCCTACATGGGTCATCTTGCATAATTTTTCCTTGGGTAGATTCCTAAATTTGGTTTAGTCCTAGTTTTTGGCCTTTCCGGTTTCTGCTTCCCTAGCTACTTGCATGCTTTCTCCATCACTCCTGACCTTCCTTCTCCATCCTTCTACTAATGTTTTCAGCATAGGCAATCAGACTTACCCTTTAACATCTTTTATTCCTTCATCAACCATTGTCCGATGGTCTGAGGTTCGTCACCCGATGGTACAAGGTTTTTCACTTGACGAATCAAGGTTTGTCACCCGATGGTCCAAGGTCCATCGCGCGATGGTCCAATGTCATCACTTGACGATCCAAAGCTCGTCTCTCAATGTTCATTTCTCCCTTCTTCCTAAGGTATAATGCTACCCTTTCATTTTCCTATGTCCTCATTTTTGGGCATCTGTCGTCAGCCTTCCCCTTTACTCCTTTCGCTTTGGTAGGACATAATCCTTCCACCCGATACCTGATCCCCAATTTCTCTTTTGGCTTTCAAGCATCGGGTCTTCAACCTTCTCCTTCTATCTTTTCTTCTCACCAATGTCTTGAACCTAAAATTTGGCTGAGTGTTGAGTTTCGGGCTTTGAGAGTCGAGCTTCTCCCTTACCTCTTACCTTTTCCTTGGTAAGAGGTAGACCATCTTCCCGATCCTCAATGCCCGATAAAGGTTAACCTTTTGGTGGTCATGGATTCGACCTTTTTCTCTTCCTCCTTTCAGCATGCGATACATCGATGGCCTGAAACCCAACGCCCGATGGTCTGATGTGGTACCTCAACAATCTAACGCCCGACAGCCTCCCCTCGATGATCCAATGCCCATCTCTCGACAAACCGGCCTCCGATGGAGACACATTTTCGAGACTTTGAGCCATTTAATTCATATTCACACTAGAATTTCCTTTCAAGCCCAACGCCCCGACATTCCACAGATTGGCATTTTTTTTGCATAATGATGCCATTAATGCATGAACCACTCCCCGACTACCGGATATGATTCTTGGAGATACATGAATGTTTTTTAATTTGCACAAACCAACTATTTGCAAGTGGATTTCATGGCACCCATGCTCATTCATTGTTGTTTTACCATTCTAACAGATCCCATACACATATCGCTGATTTCATGGAGGACTTTAGAGGTACTTTTGGATAACCTCCTCTGCAAAGGTATTGCAACCATATGCTTGTTCTAGGCATGAATTTTATGGATAAATCTCAAGCTTCCTTGATCAGATCAGGTGACCCTAGTTGGGTTAGGGTTTGGTTTGAGATCATCTAAGTTATGCTTGATCTATAAAAGCAACACTTGTATTCTTTTTAGGGGTTCTTCCTCTGACTCCTCTAGGGTTTTCTATTGTAAACAACATTTTTTGCATTCTTCCATTGTAAAGATTGCTTCTAAGCTTTATGTTAATAAAATTCAACTATTATCACTGTAATCTCTTGCATGTTTGAGTAAAATATATTTGCCTTCATGTATGAGCATGTGTTTTAGTTGGTCCATGAATATATTATGTTGTTTTGAAGTAGGAAGAAACAAATACTATCTTGGTGCATCACCTTCTTTTACATTTCATGTCTCCTTCTATCTCTTTTCTCTGTGATCTATTAGAGTAGAATAGTAATAGGGTTTTCATGTGTTGGGTTAGAACAACACATTTTGCACTTAGCTTGGAAGAGGAAGTCGGCCTTCTTTGGAGATTCAACCTCATTTGTACAAGGTCCCACACCTTGAGGTTGTTTCCATTGTGTCCTTAGAACACTGAACTCTTGTTTAGTAGGGTGCAATTTTATGTGACAACAATACTAATGACAATGGAGAAGCAAGTAACACCAATGTTTCAGTAAAAAAACTCTAGGCAACCAATAGAACTACACATAGGCCCTTAATGCCAAACTTCATAGAGGCACCAACTAGAGGACAACCAAGGCAATAGGAAGTCAGTGAAGAGTTCACAAATTATTTGAGGGAATATCAATCTTTGGGAGAGGAGTTCCATGTAGCTATGTTCTTAGCTAATTTTTTCTAGGTTAAGTACAGGAATAGGCCTCACATAGATAGGGGACATGGTTCTAATCAATATTTATAGTGTAAGGTAGGAAAGTTGAATATTCCTAGCTATGATGGTTCTAGGAGATGCATTGCACGTCCATGGGTATACAAATTGGATACTTATTTCCAGCTTAACCACATGTTAGAACAAAGGCTATCAAGTACGTTACCCTTCATTTAGATGGAGAAGCCCATAAGTGGTGGTACCACGGATTAGTCACCTTGGGACATGCTACCATTACATCTTATACAACTTTTACATAGAGGTTGATTGAGAAATTTGATAAAAAGGACCCTAAGTTGCATTTCAAAGAGATGGCTCAGTTGAGACAAGTGGGGTCAATTGATATACATATCTAAGTTCCATAAAATTTCAGTTATGATGATAGATATATCTGAGTATACATTGATTGTTTTTTATGAAGGGATTATCAAAACCTCTTCGTGGTTGTGTCAAGGCATTTGATCCAAATACTTTACAAGATTCCATCAGAAGGGCTCGTCATATGGAGAGTTCAACTCCTAAAAGCAAATTCTAGCCTAAACCATTTCCATAGAAAGAAGATAAGAAACATTTCCATAAAGAATGGCCAAAGAAAGTTTGCATGGATGATGAGGTGAGAAATGAACTTCGTAGAAAAAAGCTTTGATTCTTGCAAATAACATTGGGAACTTGGTAACAAGTGTTTGGGAAAAGGGAAGGTTATTATATAGATGTGGTTTCAAATGGCGAAGAGGAGAAGAATGAAGGAGATTCTGATAATGAATAGGATGATTCAAATGGGGAGACCATAGATGGAGAGGGACACCCATTGGAGGAAGAGAATGGAGGAACTATTGGTATCCTTTCTGGCACCGTTAGGGGAGTTCTACAAGGGCATTGAGTTACAATGTTGATTGATAGTGGGGCAAGCCACAATTTCATAGATGGGGCTCTAGTGGCTAAGAGGGGTTCACAAACAGAGGACTTCAAGGCTTCAATGTAATGGTTGTTGGTGGCTTCACCATGACTTGCATCGAGTGAGTCCCATAGTTGAGCATAACATTGGGTAACTACACAGTGATTGATGGCTTTTATGTAGTGGGTATTGGTGAGACCAATGTAGTCTTGGGGGTCCAATGGTTACATTTGTTAGGTAAGTACTAAAAAAATTTAGACCATAAAGCTTAAGTTCATAGTGGACAAAAAGGTGGTTCTCAAGGGTATGTCTAATGGTGCACCTAAGGTTGTAGTTGCTAACAAGATGGAGAGCATATTCAGACATGGTGATGTTTCTTGGGTAGTTCAATGTTTGATTTCTTCTAAAACCCCTTTTGATAGTAATGTATAGTATCATGTGGATATCCAATCAATGATGGATAAGAATAGTCTAGTTTCTAGCGACCTTCCTGCTAGAAGACCGCCTGATAAGGGTTTTGAGCATGTTATCAAGCTAGAGGAGGGCTCTAATCCCATAATTAACACTCCTTATCAAAATCCGAAGAGATTCAAAGAGGAGATAGAGAAAATGATTGAGTTGCTAGATATGGGACACATTAGGCCTAGCTCGAGTCCCTTCGCTTCTTCAATTGTTTTGGTGAAGAAGAAGGATTGGACCTTGTGGATGTGCAATGACTATTGTTCCCTAAATAAGAAGAAAATAAAAAATAGATATCATGTCCTCAAGATCGATGAGCTACATGGTGTAGTATATTTTTTGAAGATTGATCTTCATTTGGGATATCACCATATTAGGGTGAAGTAGTAGGATATACACAATACAACATTTAGATGCCACTGTTGACATTGAGTTCTTGGTCACGCCCTTCGAGGTGACCAAAGCTCTCGTGACCTTTCAATCTTGCATGAATTATATTTTCAATAAACAATTGCGGAAATTCCTTTTGGTGTTTGATGATATTCTTATTTACATCAAGACTTGGGAGGACCATCTCAAACACTTAGATGAGGTATTGAGAATCATGGAGTCATAGCCTCTATTTGCTAAGTCTTCTATCTACAAGTTTGCATTAACATAGATTCTTTATTTGGTTCACGTGATCAATGTTAATGAAGTTCAAGTTCATCAAGAGAAAATACAATCTATTTTGGATTAGGCCCCATGAAGACACTAATAGAGTTGAGAGGATTTTATGGCCTATGCAATTATTATCGGAGGTTTGTTGAAGGGTTTTCTCAATTTAGTGCACCTCTTACGAATCTCACTAAGAAGGGATCTTTCAAGTGGACAAAGAAGGCTTAGTGCACATTTGATAGACTCGAGAAGGTAATGAGCACTTATCATGTTTTGGCTTTGCTTGATTCTTCTAAGAACCATAGATTGACCCATTTGGATCAAGCTTCCCTTATGAGCTCTTTGGTTGGACTTGGCTTCATACCTCCTTGATTGGTGAGGCTTTCTTTTGTTCTTTGGTTGAGGCCTCTCTCATCTTTTGGCATGTTCCTTCATGTTTCGCTCCTAGCTGTTTGGTGGCTTGCTATTGGCTGACAATTTTTTGTTGTACTATGTTGATTCTATTATTTTTCATCATTTTGTAAAGGTTTCAAGTGCCCTTCAAAACTTGTTTTTGTTGCTTTGTATCATTGGCAAAGTTTGATACTTTGGTGTTTGGCTGCAATCCATCTCTTCTCTTTGTACAAGGTTATGGGCCCTTTCAAAACCCTACTTACCTTATCAAAAATAATGAACCAAATTGTTCATTCTTCTTGTTCCTTATGTTATGTGAATGTCATTTATTCGTTATATTACTTTGAGCATTTTATAAATTTATATGTAACACAAAAACCTCTCGAAACTCAATATACATATTAGTGAACAAAACATGCAGAAAACCACTCACAAAAGAATGCAATCTAATTGTTTGATAGAATGTCTATTTATTAAATATTGGTAAAAGTACAAAAATTTAGCATAGAATTTGGCGCGAGTTCTTGCATGCTTGTTATAATAGTTTGAAACTATTATGTTTTTATTTATGAGACAATGTCTCATATAACTAAAAAAATAGTGTTTTAAAAAGTAACATTTTAAATACCACCTTATGTTAAAGATTTTATGCAATGGGCTTACTTCAATACAAATTATTATAATTAAAATATTTAAATAAGGTGAATAGTTTTTGAACTAAGTTAAACTAATTAGCTTAAAATATTTGAATTCGATGTTACCTGATAAAATTTCTTACATGGAAGATTTGATGAACACAAAAGTAGAAAGTTTAAAATGAATGATTTCATTTATAAATTAAATTAGTTATATGTTACATTGCATTTATTGCTACATTACTTCATCTTCTAGGTCATCTATTGCATGTTTGTTTATTGTTTATTGGCTTCAATTATATATAAAGTCATTGACTCAATATCCTTATGGAGTTTGAGATAAGGTAGAAACTATCACTATTACATGCAAACTCTTGGGCACAGTAAACCAAATTTTATGGTAGAGCAAATTAAAATATTCAAGACAGAAGTGACCCGTAATGACCCACAATGACCCACAGTAAGTATACAAATTCCAAAGAATTTTGTCCAAGCATACTAAATTTTCTGCAAAACATTTATTTTATTACATTATCATTCCTAACTATTTTTTCTAGGATAAATCTTGAATGCTTGTGTTACTTATTTTCTCTAGATTTATGTCAAAGGGATTTTGTTCTGGATTTTTTACAATTTCGGTTTTATTGAAATTCTATTATGACAATTGTCTAAAGATTCATAAACATGATTTGCTCCTTTTTCTTCTTAGTTATGTTATAACATTGTTTTTAACAAAACGATAACAATCTCCATGTATGCTCACCTCACTTCAAAACCGTATGCGGAAAGTGCTAGTTTCTAGCTTGGATCTGCTTCAACTCTTTCTTTGAAAAAATTTATTCTCCTCAAAGCTATTCATATTTGTGGGAACCTCACCAACCGTATTCGAGTATACTGTGGGTTACCCCTCTTGTATTGATATGTGTTTATAGTAAGCGTACATTTATCTTTTACACTTATCCTTTTCAGAACATGGCAGAGAATGGAAAGGATATGTTTTGAGTTAAATTTGAGTCTATTCACCTGTACCAGGGCAATTCTGTAGTCTGAGTCCAAAACATTTTTTTAACCTTATTATAATACCATATATATCAAATTTGAAAAATAAATAAATAAATCAAGAAATTAAAGAAACTGCATCAATAAATGTAATTATTAAAAATATTTACATATTCTACACGCTGTTTGCATTGCACTCAAGCATAAGTGTGATGGCAAACAGAGAAAAAATTGATATGGAGATTCAACCAGAATTTGAATCTAACTAATCATGCTTGTGACAAAACATAACCAGTGAACCTTTAAAGGTACCAGCAGCTTGCAGATCAATTCCCAATCAACCATAATGTCGTCTCCAACCACATCGCCTTTTCTGACATCAGAAATGTAAGTTCAAGCTCAGAGTTAGATCTGTGGTATTGAAATGTTCTATGAAAATCGCATTGCTTCTGTTTCCTGGAACTAGCCATACTTGCTCAAGTTACTTACTGCAAAGGCTGTATTTTTCAACTCTTCCAAATTCTTCTGGAGTTCATCCTGTCTGGCGATAACAGCTTTCAGAGCCTACAATAACTACATTTTCAGCCCGATATGATATTCATAGAATTGAAACAAATATCAAAACAAACTTAAGCATTAGGGAATACTAACCATTTTTGTCTCTGCAACTTCAGCCTCTAATCTGCTTATTTTTTTAGAGTTGAGATCTTCAGTCAATGACATAGATATAGGATCAGGATTTAGGTCCAAGTTTTTTTTCTGTTCTGTGTCGAGCACCTTTTGCCCACTGGATGGAATCTTTTCTATTCCTGTATTGTCCTTTCCTCTAAGTGGACTGAAACTGATCATATTCTTCAACAGCTGCAATGATGGCTTAATAGCCATTAACAGTCGAAAAATAGTCCAAATAGGTTCAAGATAACCCCTTGAATGTCTATTATCTGTAATCCAAAACAAGGACGTAAATAAACTTTAAACAATTGTCACAGGTAGAATGCAAACAGACAAAACATTGTCACAGGTAGCTTATAAATGATGATTAAATCTAGTTTTTCAAATCAAGACTATTCTGACCAATAGAAAAAAAGGGCTTTTCAACAAGCAAGCCCGTTTGATATGCATTCCCGAAATCAAGATACGATGGAAATTTAGTAAAGATGATCAAATAATTAGAATAAATCGGACGTCATAAGATAAGATGAAACAAAACTTCGTATTACAGTATTATGTTTTGATGTTAAAACACAATATGGTACATGCTTTCCATTTCATTTCCAAAAGCTTATAACATAATGAACACAAACTCAAGAGTTCAATTTACTGATTATAAAACATTGCAATTGATTCTAAGACATGTTTAAATTCCGAATTTTGTTAACTTTTCTCAGCTGGATATATGTGCTAAATTTCTACTCTGGTTGTAGGAAAGTATTTTTACTGTACATGTACTTCTTAGATATCATGTGTGGCGCCTTTCAGAATAATTGAAATTTTTATCATTATATAAAATTTATCAATCATTGTATTACTTGCTGGTCTTTTGTCTGAATGCCTCTAGCATGACAAAAGGCAGATCATTCTGCATAAGCTTCAAAATATACAGCCTCTGTAGATAAGAACTAAATTGTAGACAGTAGGCTCATTCCAGTTGTCGTCTAATGATGTATAATCTGTTTTACTTTCAAATCCTTTTTATGGGTTCAATTCTGGAGCATTTGAATTTAAGAATAGGTGGAAAGAAGCTCCAACGGTCTTTCTAGATATTATCTGTTTATAATGCACAGGACTACATGCAGGAAAAGATGTAAATAATTTTACAGCTACTTCACCTTTCAATTTAATGTCACCATTGATCTCTTCCATATGACCATCAACCCTCGCAGAGGCATTAGGAATTTGTTCGATGTCGGTGACATCCGGATTTTCTCCTAATTGGCTTAACTGTTCGGCCTGCAGTGAGTGGACCATAGAAACTCTTGTTAAAATAACCACTTCCTATTCTTCAAAACATATAATACATAATGTGCAACATCTATGATAGAAAAGACATTTCCTAAGGAAGGCAAGTTTAGAGGCAATGCCTGAAGCCACACAGGAATTGAGCTAAAGTATATAATGCTCAACTCCAAAATCATCATTTAATTTTTTTATTCCATTATTTTGAGAATGTAAATTGAAGGTCCACCTTTGAACGTATATGCAAGCATGCTTAATGGCAATAACAGGAGCAAAATACATAACTGAAAAGAAGAAAACAAATCAAACCACACAATATTTTAAGATCACTTAGGATACCACCAAATGACCAAGAACAAAATGAAGTGATAATTATGTGTGAACTACAAACCTTACAATGCAGTGCAAAAACATGAGGTGTATAGAAGGTTTGCAAATAAAATATAAGGAAAAGGAGCTAGTATCGATAGCATTGCATATGAATGAAGATAACATACAAAGTATCAACATGTTGGATCTATCCTCCCTCTCAAATTAAGCATTGCACCATGCTATTGTGGCTGCCTTTTTATTTCATAGTATTCTTTGATTTCTCTGTTTATTTCTTTGTAAGAAGGAAATTGAACATGCTGAACCATGCCTTTCTCCAACTTGGTTTCCATAGATATCCTTCACAAGAACTATTTTCATCATAACCACATACCTCTTCAAATATCATCCTCACTATCAGTGTTATGAGCAATGCCTGATCTAACGAATTCACTTTATTATTCGTCTATGTAGAAAGTTAAAGCTCAGCCTTGAGATCAAGATACTAGCAAGATCAGATTTTACTCAGTTAATGAGTAATAAAAATTTCATGGTGAAGCAATTTTCTTTTTAAAGATATTCTCAGGCATATGGTTGCTATATAAAAATGCTACCTCTAATATCAAGGTCAACTAGATAAACAGTTTATAGATATTATGTTACATGTTTGGATACTCAACTAAATTCTGAGGTTAAGACGACCATTAGGGTAAGGGTTCGGGATTGGTACGGCAGTTTTTTTCCTAGGTTCATTACAACTAGGTACGGTAATGTTTATATTATAAATAAATAAATTATAAATATAAATAAAAAACAGAGTAATTAATATATAAAAATATTAACACTATAATATCATATTATCATGATATAAATAATAAAATAAAATAATTAACATAAAACATACAGTAGTTATAGAGTAATATAATCAACATTAACATAAAAGTTTAAAACATAGAGTAATTATAGAGTAAAATAATTAACATTTTACCTGAGACCATTCACAAGTTGGGACAGGGTGGTGATAAAAAAATGGGATACTCTCAAAAGTTCCACAGGATTATAATCCCAGTGACCTGCAGACAAAGATAAACATATCAAAGACCATATGGTGTCCTCTGCCTAGTGGAAGGTTAAGCGTTAGGTAGGCACCAACAATGAAGCGGAATGCATGGCCTTACTAATAGGACTGCAGCTTTGCAAGAAGGAAAACTTAACAAGCACCGATATAGAGGGAGATTCCCAAATTTGTACTAAAACAATTTGGAACTGAAAAGAGATAAATTGGAAACTGAAAAATATAGCAGATTCAATCTGGTCAATTTTAAATGAAATAGATAACATGTCAATCACCCACTGTTACCAAGAAGGAAATCACACAAGATTTTTTAGCAAATAAAGGCTATGAACAAGCAGAAGAAGAGATTCTCACTAACAAGTGTAGTTGGGAAGATATTCCCTTGCAATCCCTACTTATCTAACGGTGCATTCACCTTCCGTGATGTTTAAACCCCTGCTTCAAGGTGTACTATGCTGATCACATTTTCACTTAGTTGTGATATTATGGTTGCTCCTTTGGTTTCCTCTGCAAGAATAAATGGTTATGGTACAGCTCCTCTCCCCTTGCCAAACATACAATGCAGTTTCCAAGACACATTTTCCCTTGCCACAATGAGGGTTCCTTGATCCAACTTAAGAGGCTTTTCAAGATTGAAAAGGAGGAAATCAAGAATGCTAAAAGGAATATTTTCGATGATAAGAGTGTTCGAGGCTGAGCATATCAATGGCAATCGAATCTTGAAGTTATTTATGGAGAACTTTATACTAGTCCTTGGAAAGAAATGATGGGGAAATCTGGTAATGGAAGGCTTTGTCCGTGATCATCTGAAATTGTTGGCCTCTACTACGATACCATCCTTCAACATGCAACCAAATTCTACGAGTCTTGTTGATGTCTTTGATATCGCTAAAGAAAGGTCTTGTGAGGACATCAAGCAAGCAATCACTTTATTTCGAGAAGGCATTCAAAGGGTCAATATGGAAGTCTTCACCTTCTACATTGGTCACTCTGGTTCCATTTCATCTCCAGCTCTAGTTGAACGTACCTTTGAAGTATCTGAAGGTCTACGTCTTCTCATACACTACAAGCCTTTGAAGACCCATATATTTGTTGCCTAAATCCATTCCATAAGGATTATTTTGCAATCTCTACTTATTAATATAAAGGGTGTTATCCCCCTGGTAGCAACTTACCGATAAAAAATAATTATTATTATTAACATTAACATAAAGCAAAAGTAAAATAAAATTCCTCAGTTCCTTGGCAAGCCTAAAATTTTCGACTTGGTAAAAACCAAGGTTGCCAGGAGACTTGTATTGGTACTGGTACCGGAGATTGGTAACGGTACCGATACAACTTTTTTTTGAAAATAGGAGGCGGGGGTACTACTTGGAGACACCATTTTTTTAAATATAAATAAAAATTAAAAATTAATAATTTATAGAAAATATGATGACATTGAACTTTCAAAACAAGAGCAGTGGTAAAGTTTAACAATGAACATTAACTTTAAATACACAAATGTCATTGTGTCAAAGAGTTCATACTTCATATTTCATAATCATAGTTCACATTTGACATTACATATTTGATATTTAATATTCAATTACATATTGAAATTCAGAAATAAT